>JADKLZ010077707.1:0-12883 GCA_021533235.1 Biomphalaria straminea | reverse complement strand
AATGTTGCAAGTAATGTACTAAAAAAAATAATTATAATAATTCCAATAATTAATGAAAATAGTATTTCAAAAATATTATTTTACAATTTATATAAAAAAAATATTTTTTTTAGAAACCAAATAATTATAGTCACAAAACTTAGAATAATGAAATAGTAAATCTCTTGGAAAAAATATAACAGTATCATTCTCTATTTTAATACATACACACAAATGTATAGCTTTAAATGAGATCTCCTATTAATGTGGTAATTAGTCTTGGCCTCGGCTGTTACAAAGTGTTGGATATTGTTTGAAATTTCTGTTGATAAATTAAGTCAAGGGATAATACCTGGGATAATAACTGGATGCAGATCATCAAATGTACTCACCAGAGTTACATAGTTTTAATAATTTTCAGTTATGTCCAATATTATTTTGATGCTGGCTTGATCAATGTATGTATTCAGTGGCGGTCGCGACAAAGGGCAATATGAATTTCCAAAATGTGTACCACAGGCCACAATGAATTTGATGAACTTCATTGGCTTCATTATACAGCACAGGCAAGAGTTTTCAGAGACCAGATACTAACCCATTAAAGCCTGGTATATGGCATGCGGGATGTAGATCAAGCGTCACCGATGAAACCGCCTGCATGATAAAAATATTTTTAAAAGCCCTTTAAATAATCAATAGAAGATCTTACTGGCCTGGTTGATTTTGAGTGTTTATGTAAAGCAAATCTCTTTTATAAGCATAATTCTGAAGTTTTTTCAGAAATTATTATTCCATCAAGCTCAAACTTCCAGCAGGTCGACAGAGGATATTGATGGGATGGTTCGAACTTGCGCCATCGCAATGGCACTCCGAAGCACATAACATGATCAGGCAGCCAGCATTTTGTTTTTTTGTTTTTATGTCAAGGTGGTCTCTCTCCCAAAGATATCTTCTATCCATAGGTAGGTCCTGATGGCTCATCTACATCCGCAAAAGATTCATTTGAAGTTACCTAAAATAAAAAAAAATTAAAAAATTTCAATGAATATTCATTTAATTAATTATTAAAAATATTCATAAATGTAGAAATATGTTGTATATGCATCTATATTCTTTATTCAATATTTTATTTTTACCTGAGTGGTCTTCGTAATCTTTTATGTCTGCATCTTTGACGCTACTTGAGAGCTCGTCGTCATCTCACGCTCAGGATTCCTCTATAGAAGATTTATTTGGATTCAGAGAACCTATACACCTATATCTTTAGATCTGAAAATAAAAATATAAAATAGTGATTAGATCTATAAGGCATTGTTATAAAACAAACAACCAAAATGACAAAAGACTGAAAAGATCAGAGGATCTAGAGTCTAGTCTAAGTCTAGTGAAAATGTATGATTTGTTTTTAATTTTTTTTAGATCTATTCAGATAATCTGAATGTAAACTGTTAGAACTATACATTTAAACTGTCCAATGAAGTGATTAAACACTATTCTAAATTATTTGACAGCCAATAGTACAATAAAAAAGAGCTAGATCTGTAGATGTCTAGATCGACCATTACAGCTGATCCATCGAACAATTATGCTCTTTATGCGCAATGTAGCACATTTACAACATACCGTTTAATGCCTTAGAAATAATAACGTTGATAATAACAGTAAATTTTTTTAGCTTAATTATTTATTTATTATCATTACATTATGAAGATATCTTTTTTTATAGTGTTTTTAGGTTATAATATTAAATGGTGATGTAATATATCTTACCTCTAGAGGAAATCCAAATTAGCACAATTTAATTCACTTCTGATGCATAAAACCACGCCATGTTGGTTAAAGAAAAGGGAAACGGAAGTTGCCTATGATTTAATTCGCCTAAAAGTTACGGAAACCACCAATTTTATTACAAAAGAGTTCTAAATAAATAATTAATTCGACTTTTTGGGGTTTGTATCAAATATGCTACATTACGCGATATAGGGTTAACTAATATAGGCCTATAGTTTGTACCTTAGTTCATCCTTTAAATGTGTATCCTTCCATTCAGACGAAAAACTGTTGTATTTAATTTCAAGACTTATTTAAATAACTTAATTTTGTCTATTTGTTACTAATGTTTAGCAAAAAGAAATGTAGACTTACAGCGTTGATGATTTAAAATTGGGATTAATTCGTTTCTAGTAAAACAAGAGGTTGACTAAGTGATGTTTTTATGAAGCTATGAAACTAATTACGCTGTAGGATCATCTAAGACAAAGGCATGCTGACAAAATAGATGAAGATTTGAAAAACTTAATAATAATTCAAAGATAAAGTTCAGAATAGACCCACAAAATCCCTCTTCCTCATAATATAGAAAGATGGCTTGTAATAAGAGTCTTACATCTCTTTACTTATAGAAAAATACGAAACACACTATTGGTAAAACATTGATTTTTGTCAGCCGTTGTAGTTTTAACAACTGTAACATCAGATATTATGAAAATAATTTATTTAACCAACAATACAATTTAAGGGCACATTGTTGGCATAAGTTATCAAATCAGGGGCGTAGCTAGGGGTTCGGGGGCCCAGGGGGATCGACCTCTTTGGGGGCCCCTTGGGTTTTCACATTCGACATATGACCTAATGACATAATGTACGCAAAGAAGTATATAAGCCCAAGATCTAATTGGTTCAGTATATCAGTAAACTTAACACAAAAAAAAAAAATCAGTAAGACTCTCTTAATAATTAATGTCGTTGTTTATTAGCTTAATAATGCACTAGTGACAAATCTCAATTCATATCGCTTCACTTCGTGCATTCTATGCAGCAAAGACATCTATAACATCATCTACATCTATACGTTATAGCGATGCCCAAACTACGGCCCGCGGGCCACATCCGGCCCGCGACGTGGTTTCATCCGTCCCGCCGAACATTGGAACAAAGTGTAGAAAATAAAAAGGGTGACAATTGTAGGTATTATAGTTTTAGAGATGAAAGGAGTGGAGTGAGTGGAGCCATGACGAAAACATTTACTAAAAAGAGACAAGAAAATGAGTTGGTGGTAAGGGCAAACTACAGAGCTGCTTGCATCAGAGTTCAGAATTGAAGAATCAAAAAAAGTGTTTACTAGCAGTGATGAAAGAAATTAATGCTTAAAAAATGCAGTTAAAGCCGTCAGTCGTTCTCGCATGACCACTGCAAGACGAGTGGAACACATGTCACGAATCAACATTCCAAACTAAATGAGACAACGCATGTTCGAACAGAGAGGCAGATTTCCAAATGTTTTTTTTTTACTGACTCTGAGGAGTGCTCCAAAATTAACACATCTGCAACTGAAACTGATTGACACAAAACCAGACACTCCTGCTTAAGAAATTTCGAGCGATGCAGAGAGTTATTTTCTAAGTTGCCTTGCTTATTAGAGCCATGGGTTTGTAATAAGATATTTAAAATATTTTATTTCATTTTTTTATTGATGTGGCCCGCGACACGAGTGTCGGGAATTAAAATGGCCCGCAGACCGTATAAGGTTGGGCACCACTGCGTTATAGTATTTATGACTTCACTGACATTAAGGCCATGATAAGCCTTTCTTGCGTCATTGTGCTCATGGGATAGTTTTTGATGAACTTGAACTTTGAGAATGACGCAATGGAAGTGGCCTGAGTTAGCGGTATTCGGAGGAGGTTGCAAGGTTTGAACACACGTAATTACCATATGAAGTCTGTTTCCGCAATATGTTATTGGGGATTGTATTACTGGTTTGTTGATGAAAACTGCTCATACATCAATGAAATCAATGAACAAACGATTTGCCATTTATTTCATCATACAAACAGGAAAAAGTAACACAGTTTGTCATAAGCGTGTCATTATCCAACAGGTGTCTTGGTTCAAGAAGAAAACCAAAGGTATCCATTGTTTTCCAGCCTTTGTAATCTTTCCTTCATCCCCATATGAAATTTGTCCAGCACTTCTGTCGCAAAACGTTTGAATTGCAGTTCTATTGACAGTCCTACATTAGAACTCAACTTCCTATAAAGTCTTTTCTTTCTTCTGGTTGGTTTCATTACAGGGAATCCATAATATTCACTACCTTCTTTGGCTTCTTCGTTGGATTGGGTGATCAGCTTCATCCGTTTCTCATCATTTTGCAGAAAGCTTGAATGGGTTTCAATATATTTATTGTTTATGTTTTGTGCGAAAGCAAAAGTATTAGTTCCATGATCATATAGAAAGGATCTATATATTGATATGCTTGAGTATACAATTACTCCGATTACTCACAACTGCTGATGAGAAGAAGGGACATCATTCCAACTGATCCCAAACTATTGAAACCATCGGTAACCGAAAATGCAGAGACTTTACTCAACGAACGACAGATGAAAAGCAAAGTGAAATACGATGCAAAAGCAAGACTACCAAAAGATTACTCTGTCGGAGAGAAAGTGAGAGTTCGTCTAGGACAAACAAGGCAGAAAGCAGTTGTCATAAAAAAACATTACTCACCAAGATCTTTCATCATAAACAAATGATGGGAAAACAAACAGAAGAAATCAACGCCTTTTGAACAAGAGTTTTGATGAAGATATCCCTGGGTAATATTATACCGACGAAGACAACGAACAACAAACTGTTAGAACAAACGAAACAGAGAGTTATAGACCAACGTCTAGAGAACCTTTTGTGCCAATCAAGACAACCAGAAGTGGTCGAATTATTAAAGTTTCTAGTAGATATCAGTCTTAAGAACTTAAAAAGGAAGGATGTGATAATAAATTCAAAAGGAAGGATATCTGGGGGTTAAATTGGAAAAAAAAGTTGAACAATTCATGTACAGTTCCAAAAAAGGCGACAATTGTTTGATCTATCTCAGCAGAATGAAAAGCTGCCAGGTTGAGAAAGTGATTATCACAGTTAAGAAATATTGCTTTTGGACGTAACAGACGCATCCACAGGCCAGACCTAGTCTGGCTAGTAGCGGCTTTAGAGGGTGGCAATTGGGGCAGCGGCCTCAGGCCCCGCGCTTGAGGGGGGCCCCGCGATCGGAGATTTTATTGTTACAAACTTAATCACAACACATATTATCCGATTGGATGTAGATGTTAATATACGAAATAAAATATTTGGATTGGTTGCTTTTTGTGTTTTTGTCCCAATAGGCTATGGTCATGGCAGTAATTTTTAAACATTTTTAAAGTTGAAAGTATTTTCTTTATGCAGAACAATTACAATGCAGTATATTTATGACTTAGCGCGGCCAATAGTAAGGCAACAATAGCTACGCAATGTTCTAGATCTATGTTTTGTAACAAAAATAAGGAAGGCCCACAGCGTTAACTCTTTCTCTCCGTAATTATTTACCACATTCTGATGGAATCAACGTTTGGTATCGTAAGTTAGGAGAGAAAGAGTTAAGGCGGACATACTGTCTTGTTATTGTTAAGCGTTAAAGACGGATAAGCCGGTTAGCGTGATGTGGTACGGTATATATAGTTTATCCTTACGGGGCCCCGCACATGACACACGCACAGGGCCCCGCGCACTGCTAAGGACGCCCCTGTTCGTGGCAACAAAGAGAGTAATATTCTTAGTTCTGCTGCAAGTACGTTTGATCTCTTTTGAAAGTAAAATAAATCGGCAACAAATCTTTTAAGGAATTGCATTTTAAAATGTAAAACTAACTTTAACTTTTCTCTTTCGGAAAAATATTTTAAAACGTACTGGTACTTGACACTATTTGTCAATCAAATATATTAATTTATGTATTTACAAACAAATTTCGGACACCCGTTTGGGGGCCCCCACGAAAAGCTCCCCCCTCCCTCCCCCTACGCTACGCCACTGTATCAAATTAAAAACTTCTAATGCAATTCTTTGCAAACGACATTCATTCAGTTTTGGATCAGCGGTGTCACATGCTCTGATAGAATGTAGTGTCGTGTGCTACAAACTGCTTACTGGTCGACGTCTCCTTATTTTTAAAAAGGGTTGACCCATCAAACTTTTCCCCTTTTTGGGTAGGCCTATAACTGCAAGGCAGCAGAGGTTTGAATTCAATTTTCCTTCTGCTAGGTAGGCTGTAAGCAAGTCTAACGAGCCTTCCTGCTCAAAGTTACTGACTTAGGGCGCCAGTAAATCACCTGCACCCCTTCTCCTGTTAGTGAAAACAGTTTTGTGTATCTAATATTTAAGCCGGTCTTAGGTCACAGCAACCCATACGACCGCAGTGGGCCGCCAATTTCAAAGGATCTGCACTTCCATAGGACCCGTGCTAATTCAAGGTGTATAAAGGATTAAATTAACCATTTTATAACTTAAAACACATTTCCTGCGCCCTCCTGTCGATTTACCTGGAGCTCCTGGAAATCTCAAAAAATTGCAAAATATATTTTAAAAAGTCTTTAAAATAAACAGAAATATATAGAAAAAAATTCATTTTGGAGTGTCGTTCAATATGGAAAACGCCACTTCTTCCCGCTATAAATAAAAACGGCATTATGAATAAGCTGTAATTGTGTAAGGTGAAAGAATCTTCTCGCGCCTCAAACTAATGAAGATTTACTTGAGGTCAACAATTGTCAAAGATAGATTAAAAATTTTGGGAATTCTTGCTATTGAGCGGGATCTAAGTAGGAAACAGAATTATTATGATATAATGTATGACTTTGCTACACCCAAGGCTTGTAAAGTAATTCTGCACGTTGTAAAGAATGAATAAAATGCATAGACAAATTTATTTTCTAATACAAATTCTTAAATTTCACTTATTATCCGCTTCCCTACGGAAACTTGGCCCCACGAAATCCGTTTAGCATAGGGCCCCACAATGCTTAAGTCCGGCCCTGCTATTTAGTGACGGTTCTCTTTCCGTGATTACTTGGTCACAATGCTAAAGTCCGGCGCTACTATATTTTTTTTAAATGTTTGTTTGTAAAATGTTTACATGTTTCGGATGTTCCTTCAGAGTTGAAGATAGTTTACTTCTTAGTCCAAACCTCCAGCAGGATGAAAGGGGATAGCAGCGGCAGGGTTTGACAGTCCAGCGCGCAAACCGCAGGACCAGGCAGCCATCCGTAGTGGCGTGTGAATACTACTTGTTCTCCCCCTCTCGTTTTTTCGTGTGACAAATTTATCCGCAGAAATAAAAGAGTGATATTTCCTTTCATTCTTCTTCTTCAAGTCCAAATTCTTGAGCCATAAAGAGATAGGCCTATAGATTTGGGGATGGTCTAGCTAGCTAGCATCAAATTTAGATGAGTCATAACCTAGTGAAGAGATCTTTTATACAATCTTTTGTTTCTTGAAATGTCGGAAACATAATATGAATGATAATGACATTTTTTTAGACGTTTTTGGTAAGAAAATTAAATGATTGTATAGCGTAAACATAGACATACATAAATATAGACTGGAAAATGGAAATAGCTTCATGTAACTTGAAAACATGTATATCTATTGTATTCGGATTTCCGAATTGAAATTGAAATTGAAAAATTGCATGATCTTAGGTCTTGGAGTTTAAACAAAGATCATAGACATAAATAAAGTACAAAAAAATGTAACTCATATTTGTAAGTAACAAATTTTCGTTTCATAAAACTCTTTTATCGGCCACTCTATATTTATGTCTATGGGTGTAAACTAGAAGTTTTATGGATTTTCTTTTATAATAGATCCGAAACAAACAATTTTTGATAATGCAATTATCTGAAAGGCTTTCTTTGTTAATTAAATTTTAGCGACGATTGGTAAAAAAATAAAAGTAATATAGAACAGCGCAGGTTAATTCCTTTTTCAAAACAAGATCAAACATTCTTTACAGATAAAAAGTCTTGTGTGATGTTTCATCTATAAACATTGCCAGGGTCAAGATTCGTTAAAGGGGAAACACATTTCAATGTAAGAACCTCAACTGTGTCTAATGAGAAAAATGTTCTGATGATGCGGGATTGCTGCGGCTGTCCTATGGCAGATAACAAGCATTGTCTTAAGAATGCTTCGGACCTCAAGGTCAGTTCTCATTATTCTGTCTGTGGATAAACAAAGGGTGTATTGTCATTTTATATATTTCATAGTTTAATCTCTATGCTTATTATTACATGCATATTTTGTTTTCAATGCCAGATTTCTTATACTGTGGAATTGATGTAAGTGTGATAGCTGCTTATTGTTCTGCTTTGTTGATAAACAGTAAATCTAGTCTTAATATTAAATATGTCTATCCCAGTAGAATAGTTTGTTGTTATTATTAATATTATTATGCTTTTTTTAAAAGAATAAAATAAATAACTAATTTAACTCTTGAGGTGTAACAAGGTTGATAATCGTACACTTACCAATTTGTAGATATAATCTAAAGTTGCATCCCTTTGCACTAGTCACGTCGTGCTGGCGTGAATTGAAATTAACGTCTTCACCCGTGACCTCCGTTGGCTGTGCTTCACCTGAAAGATTAAAACTAATTTGAAGTAAATCAAAATTAGCAAGATTACAAAGAGAGTTTGTGTGATACACAAACTCAGAGGCGGCCCCCGTTGGAGTCGGATCCCTGTCAGATCCACCTATTGGCAAGATGTTTCGGATGTTCCTCTAAGTTGAATATAATTAACTTCTTGCTGTACGACGGAGTATAGCGAGCAGGGTATAAACTTGCCTTATCTTGATGTTTGCGCACTAGACTGTAGTTCGGATTTATCGTTGGTACCTGGCTCAATTCCTGCATGCTCCCATCCTTAAACTATCGCAATATTTCTGAAAGAATAGTAAAGGTTAAATCATATTTTCAAAAGCCTTTAGTGTTGTTTTTATCTAACCGTGACGGACAGACCAACCAACAGACAAAACGCACAAAAATATGCTTCTTTCATTCTAATGGAGGCAATGAACAATTTGTTTTTAAAAAATCTGATTTTAAAAAAAAAAGTTTAAGAAATTAGTTTAGAATCATGTCATTGCCGGGCTTTACGCTTTACACGAAAGTCGCTGCTAAAAGTTCATTTTAAAAAATGTGCGTGATATCTACATGCCAAGAGCATTTCTTATAGTAACATTTCCTCCCTTACATTTACGTAATTGTTTTAGAATTGGTGTTTTATTATTAAAAAATCGCTTGCATAATTAATTTTATAAATTTTAGCAAACTAAAAGTAGCCGTTGCACCTAAACTTTTCAAGCCGCATTTAATGGTGAAAAAATATTTTTCGTATCTCTTCTAGTTTTGGCGCCCTGAGTGTGACAGACGGACAGGTGGACAGACGGACATTTTGCACAAACCTAATAGCGGCTTTTCCCCTTACGGGGGCCACTAATAAAAATGCAAAAGATGTCACTTACAATAGTTGCTGTAACTACCGATTTGGTTAGGACCTAAGCAATGTTGAAATCGAATAACTCTTTGACACCGAAATTATTTTCCACGTTTGGACGGAATTTATAGCTTTACATCTGGATAGAATCAACGATGGGAGCGTCGTTGCGAGGTCAAAGAGATAAGTTACAATTTTAATATTTCATATACATTCGCAAAGTCATTGAGTCATCACTATCTCTCACTTGGCTGGACAAAAAAATATATAAATTGAACCTGCTATTACTAAAATTGTACGTTTTATTTCAAGCCAACAGAGTAGGGTAATATTTAAATAGAAAAAAAAACAAAATCTGCTCCCTCAGGTGTTTTTTTTTTGTTACAAGAACTATAGCGCCTGCTAATATTTCACTTTCAATCCATTGTCTATGTTGAATTCTTTTTTTTTTATTACGTCATATGGTCTATTATTTTCTCTTCCTTTTCAAATGAAAAGTCAAAATACCACTCACTGATTCAGTTATCTATCAAAAGATCTCATCAAGTGCCGATCGGACTCGCATGAACTTATGTACACAAATTCCTTTTGTCTATTAGGTAGAAAATTTTCCCAACAACAATCAACTCGACAGCATCGAGAACAACAACACCAGTAATATCGCCCGTCTAAGAGCAGCAAAATGAACAACAATATTATTTGTTGTAACACATTCACCTCAGCAGCAACCTTCAAATTATTAGCGGCCATTACAAAAGAGATTTAAAGCTATAAGACAAATCCATTGATGCTAGCAAAACCGATTTATTAAAATTAGCCTATGTTACTGTGTGTAGACTAGCAAGAAAGTTACCTTACCCAGAATTTATAAGTATGATTGACACATTTTTGTTTTTGTATAGTAGGCTTCTCTGAAACTAGACTGGGTAATGATAAAATGATAACAGAAGTCTTCAACACTATATCTTATATCTAGGGACCTGCGAATATTCGATATTCGATTCGAATTTCGAATATTAAAAGAATATTCGAATTCGATTCGAAATTATTTTAAATTTTCGAATGTTCGAATATTTTCAAAAAAAGTAATGCTTTTTTTTGTGGATAATTCAAGCTCGGTTTTGGTGTGCAACTTTCAATCAATGCTGCTTTAGATGCTCAAAAAATCATTGAGAACCTAATCAGTCATGTTCACAGGATTGGTGGCTTTTTTTCATTCATCAACTATGGTCAAACTATGTTGTCCAAATATCAAACTGATCAAGGAATGAAGGAATCAAAGCCTCCTTTAGATGTTATTACTAGATTCAATAGTACATATTATTTGCTGGAATGGATTGACCAAAACTCTGTTCCTGTCTCTCTTGCACTTGTAGAATGTGGTGTTAAAAAGAAATGTGCATGAAATCCACCAAAACCATTAACACAAACTTTACAAGATACTCTGAAAGCTTCTCTTCCAATTCTAAGACCAACAGCAGAAGCAACAACAGTTTTGAGTGCTGATTCCAATGTCAGCATAAGTTTGATCTATCCTTGCATTTTTACATTGAAGGAAGAGTTAGTGTCCAAATCACCAACAGGTCTCCAACAATTTTGAGATGAGCTATTGAAACAACTTGGAGCAAGATTTGATTTGACAATGGATCATCTCCTGGCAGCCACATTCATTGATCCAAGATTTAAACACTACTTATTTTCAGAAGCTGAAACTAAAAAAGCTGTCTTATTTGTAGAGACAATATTGGCTAACTCTGACGGAAGCAAAATTGGCAAAAATTCTGATGAATTGCCACGTAAAAGTCTTGTTCAAGACAGGAATAGGGGAAGCCTTATGGATTCAATGTTCAAGAAAGTGCATGATGCTCAAGGATATACCAGAATCAACAAAATTTCCACCATTTCTGAGCAAATTAAGGATGAAGTCAGTTTGTATTCGAAGCAAGCAGTTGTAAATCGAAACATTTTAAAAGTATTAATATTTTTCCACTTTTGGCCAGAGCAGCTAGGAATTTGCTTGTAATTCAGGCAACAAATTGTTTATAAGAAAGAGTTAATTCAGTAGGAGGACAAATTATTACTGACCATCGTCACAATCTCTCGGAAAATAATGCTGAAACTTTGATTTGGGCCAAAATAAATAAAGCTCTACTTTTTTAAAGCGCGAGGGCGCGGTGGTTGAGCGGTAAAGCGTTTGGCTTCCGTACTGGAGGTCCCGGGTTCGAATCCTGGTGAAGACAGAGATTTTTATTTCGGGATTTTCGGGCGCCCTTGAGTCTACCCAGCTCTAACGGGTACCTGAAATTAGTTGGGGAAAAGTAAAGGCAGTTGGTCGTTGTGCTGGCCACATGACACCCTCGTTAACCGTAGGCCACAGAATCAGATGACCTTTACATCATCTGCCCTATAGGCTACAAGGTCTGAAAGGGGGAACTTTTTTTTTAAAGGCCTGCTTTGCAATTTAATTATTGCTAACATTTTAATGTGTTTCAATATAAATAAACATAATATAATAAAAATTTTGAAGTTCAAGTTATATGCTACACTTATTGGTTGTCAATTTTTTTCAGAATATTCGATTCGAATTCGATTCGAAATTCGAATATTTTCTGATATTCGATTCGATATTCGATTCGAAAAAAATTTCCTGATTCGCAGGTCCCTACTTATATCATAAATCTTGAAGCATTAAAGTCTACTATATAGAGAGTGGGGACACTAATTCAGCTAGACAGTGTAAGGAAACTAATTATCGGATAATGCGTCATCAAACACTGGGACACAGCCAAAGCTAACTTGTATAGTCAAAATGAAGAAGTAATGGAAAAGTCAAATATCAAACTTTAACTTGATACGATTCTAAAAATAAATTTGGATAACATCAGAAGTACCAAGCAAAATACTAATGATACAGTGGAAAAGAAAATAATATTCTAATACAAAAAAAGCGATTCAAAAGTGCGAAATAAAAAAAAAGACTATTTAAACAGTCGAATAAAAACAAAGAGTTATAATCCTTGGTAGACATGAATTTAGACAGAAAAGAAAAGCTTATTTTCAAGCCGTATGAATCAAAAAAATTTTCAAAACTACAGAATTCCTATCAAGATTAACACGACATGGTAAAACCTACACATTTCTATGAATACAGCCATAACAAAACATGCTGACAAATATTAAAAACAATTGATAAAGATTGAAAGGAAAGAATTCTAAAGAATTAGTCGACCGTCGGCCTAGCATACGGCGCTACTTTGAAGGGCCAACCTTTGGCCAATGTAACCTATGTGACAGCAGTGGGCCACGCACCTGCACTTTTATAGGACTCGCGCTTAATTTAGGTTTATAAATTAGGCCTATTAAAGTAAACCATTTTATAACTTATATTTCCCGCGGCCTCCTGTCGATTTAACTGTCCTACAAATCTCCTGAAATTTCAAAATATACGAAAAAAGTCCTGGAAATATACAAAAATTATTTTGAAAACTCATACAAATCTCTTGAAATATATAGACTAAAATTGTCATTTTTTCGCCTCTTAAATTACATAGGATAACTCCCTCCATCGAGTTGCAAAAATGAAAATAAAGAGTGAT
>JADKLZ010077696.1:0-12309 GCA_021533235.1 Biomphalaria straminea | reverse complement strand
TAGTACGTGATACTCGTAGTGGATCCAAGTGAGCAAGCAATACTGATTAGTACCAAATAGGCAAGTTGGCAGAGTGGGCCAAATGCAATTAGGCAATGCTGGACAGCTCTAAATGGGCAGATGTGTCAATACACATAGGCAAGTAGGCAGGTCCTAGTAGGTAGTAAATAGGCAGGTCCTAGTAGGTAGTAAATAGGCAAGTAGGCAGGTCCTAGTAGGTAGCAAATAGGCAGGTCCTAGTAGGTAGTAAATAGGCAAGTAGGCAGACACCTGAGGGAGGCTGCGGATAAACAAAGACAAGTTAGGACATGTCTCTCATGCATCTTGTCGATGCCCTCGACTGAGGTGCATACGTCAGATTGATAAAATTGCTTTAGTGCACAATGGGGAAAATGATGACAAATGGGATCGGAAAATAGAGGGCTGATAGTAATCATAAAATATACATAAGAGGGGAAAAAGTAATATATATGTACATAAAAGTGGAAATAAGAATCTCAATAAAATACAAGTATAAAAGAGGGGGGGGGAGAAGAGGGGAGAATTGGACGCTGGTGGTCAATGACCGTGACGCCATTGTCCAAACACGGCCGGGGCCATGACGTGAACAATGATTGTCCGTTTAAGGGGAGGGAACAACTCTGGCAAAAGCAAAATGATTAAAATGAGAGATGTTCCTTATATCTCTTCAAGGCGACCAGCCGAGATAAAGAAAATAAACTAAGATGTACATTAATGTACAAGGTTGCGTCAATTGTCAATTGAGCAACGTGGCAATGATATTGCCGACATAGGTAAACGTAATATATAAATATATACATATGCAATGTTTAAGCTTCCTACTTACGACAGTTAGAAATACACAATGCACAAATTAAATATAAATGAACTAAATAAAATACACATGACAATATCCAGAATGAAATATACACAGGCTAGATAAAATGGACTTGTAATTCACGCAGACTCACCACAAAATATTCCTCTAAGAGAATTAACAAATGAACTAGTCCAGGCTCATGCGGCAAGTGCCAGCGAGAGAGTGAAATGAAAATGAGCTAGTGTCTACTTTGAAATAGATTAGCTTATAAAGGTCAGAGGTGAGAGCGGATACAGGAAATGTGATAAGGTAGGGATTGTCTCTCACGTGGTCGGCTCGAGACGAATATTTCACATATTGGAAAGAGGCCTGAGATGTGCGGACACACCTCGGAGGGTCGATAGACGTGTGGCGTCGAATGATCTCTTTGATCAAGTAGAGAGACACGTGTTGAGGCGGGAGGAGTAATGCGTTACATTCCTGCCTATATGGTATCAACTGGGAGGGCTGGGCATCCGGCCCTCAAGGCGAATGCCTGTTTGATCTCTTCCACGGTCAAGGGGAGATAAGCGAGGAGTGGCGATAGTCATGGTCCATGCGCTAGACTTTGTTTAGCGTAAATAGGAAAAAAGGTGCGGTTTTGTGAAGAAATATTGCATAGAAAGGGGGAATAATCAAAATAAAATAAATAAATAAAGATAAATAATAATTAATGCTGTGATAAAAGTGAGCGAATCTGACGGCGAGTTTTTGACTTGTCACATACGCCCCCGCCAAGATGGATCTATCGCAGAAGATCCATAAAGTGCGAGCAGACTGATATCGCTCAAATTGTGGGATCAGTTGTTATCACAGCATTAAGAAAAAAAAATTTGGAAAAATAGGGGTAGCCATGTCAGGGGAGGGTCCGTCCGAGTCAGTTAGTGGTCTACTTCCCGCCCCCGCGCAAGTAGTCACCTGGGTGAAACTTTGGAGATTGTCCGGGAAAGTAGCTGGGGCGACTGGATGAGTAGTGTTTTCCTCCTGAGGCTGATTGGGGAGCATGATTGGGGATTCGGCGGAGCGCCCAAGGCACGTGCGCTCGTTGGGGCTTAACTCCGGAGCCTTTATGAGGCGCTTCTTCACGAGAATAAGTAGTCAACTTATCTTGATTTCGTCTGACACGGTCAATGTCAGGAAAGAGTGGCCTGATAGAAGATGTGGAGTTCTGATGGAGAACGTCCCCACGATTGCTGTAATTTTGCTTACATCGTGGCTTCCTGACACGGTCAATGCCAGGGGAAGATTTATTTAGAGTGATGGCTGAGGAGCCATGGAGAGAAATGTTTTCACGAGCGCAAGGGTTCAGCTGGCCTCGTGTCTTCCTAACACTATCAATGCCTGGGTGAAGTAGTTTGAGTCTCGCTGGGGAGCCGTGACTAGGTATGTTGGGGTGGCGACCAGGGCTTCCAACCTGCTGGTGGCTTCCACGTTTTTGCTTCGTCGTTCTACCGACGGGCAAAGAGAAATATGGTTTGTTTACGAGTCCTAGAGGAATATACCGGGAGCCCAGAATGAAGTCGTACCCTGGGTCGTCCATGACGGCGGCGTCAATGGTGCCGTGCACGTACCTGCATTCCACGTGTACTCTCGCGACGGGTAGAACCTTCGGAGGAGTGCCACGGTCTATGGACTGGATCTTGACTGTTCTACCGGTGAGATCCGCTGGGTCAACCAGCCTCTTACTGATAACCGCGTTAAAGAAACAAGCTGAATCGTAGAGGCCCAGAACTTCAATGCCGTTCGCTAGAACGGTCTCTACTCCTGGAGGAGAAGAGGTGGGGTGAGGTGGCACGGGTGAGAGTTCTGGTATACTGAGATCACTGGCAGTTGGTTGAGGGGCCACGGCTATCGTGGAGACGACGTATGTGTCCTCCTCTGGTTGGTCAGATGGATCAATCGCAGAGGGTTGAGAGACTGGCGTCACCGTGGATAGGGTCCGTGGGGCCTGCTGCTGCCGTTGTGGAGTGGGTCTACTGTCACGCGCGCTATGACGTGAGTCACGCTGAGAGTAGTTTGCCTGGTTATGGCGAGATTGATAGTTGGAGCGGTTATTGTGGTAATTAGGGGCTGATTGCCGGCCTGGTGCCTGGTTGGGCTGAGGAGTTTTAGGAGCCAAATTGGATTGGGAAGGAGAAGATTGGTCTGTTTGTTGGTCTGTCGCGGTTGCCTTGCCTTTTAAATCTTTGCGGGCGTTCAAGTACCTATCAGCGGCGGATGCTATGTCTTGAGGAGCGGTGGCTTGTTGTTCTTTAACATAGACTCGAACCTCTGGGGACATGCATTCCAAAAGTTGCTCAGACAGTATGAGGCTTGCTAGGCCCTCAAATGTCTCTGGCAATTCGCTCAGAGCGTGCCACTTGATGAGGTACTTGTCCAGCCTGTCGCAGAGGTTCATGTAAGTCTCTCTGCGTTCGAGGCGGGACCCTCTGAACTTCTTGTGGTAGGCCTCGGCTGTCAGCTCGAACTGGACTAGTAGCGCTTGTTTTAGGGCTGCGTAGTCGTCTCGCTGGCCGGAAGGGAGTTTGGAGTAAACTTCGTAGGCCTTGCCTCGGAGGCATTGGGATAGGCGGAAGCACCATTTGCCTTCAGGCAAACCGTAGAAGCGTGCTACCTCTTCGAAGCGAACAAGATATACTTCGATGTTTTCTGTCTTGTCGTCGAAGTGCTCCATTGGCGTGTGGGGAAGACCATTTAACAGACCTTGACTGGAGGCGGGGCTAGCCGGGCGAGATTCAGAAGAGGCCTGGCTGGCGGTTCCGTTCTCTTTCTCCGCAGCTATCCTTTCTCTTGCCGTGATTTCTTTCTCCTTCTCTCTCTGAGTTATTTCCTTCTCCCTAGCTATTTCAATTTCCTTATCCTTCATTGCTAGTTCATGCTCTCTTGCTAGTCTTTCCCTTTCCTTCTGGTCTTCCTTCTCCTTTCTTCTTTCTTCCTTTTCCTCCTCCTCGAAAGCTTCTAGTCGTTTCCTTATGTATTCTTTCTGATCTGCCTCATCATTATAAAGGATGGCCGCAACTTCTTTCCAGTTAGCCATCTTTTGCTTCATGTCAGAGTCTGCTTTCGATCGTGTGCCACTGGCCATGATAAAGTGGAGGGGCACTAGGGTGGTAGAGGAGCAGATAGGGTGGATAATAGGGTTAGAGCAGGAATTGGGGAAAATGTGTTAGATAGATTAAGTCGCTGAGTATGAAAAAGAGTACAAAGGAAATGTGGTGTCTGCCTACGTTAATCACAAGTTCCTGCAAGGAATTATTACAAATCAAATACAAATGTAATAATAATAGTAATATAAAAAATTATGACAGAAGTGACACTCTCGGAAATATGAAGTGATGATATTGTAATATATTACATTAAGCAACTCAACGGCAAGGAAAACAATAACAATATAAGTTTAATCAACATGGATCTCCAAACAAGGCCGATGTCAACAACCAACGTTACATCGAGACTTCCTTCCTGTGTACAACTATTTTCATAACAGTGTTTTAATAGTGCACAAATGCGCACCACAATAATGGTGTGGAAACAGAGTTACAACATTGCCCCCTTCTCAGATTTGTCCGTCCCGGACAAAAATCGATTTCATGACCAAGAGCAGTGGACCAGTTGATGCAGGCGGAGGTCTGTCGATTGTGGCAACAATGATCTTATCTTGCCACCTCAATGAAGCCATCTGCGTTGTGCTTTGCGTATGTCTCTTTTTCCTTCCTCTCCAATTGATCTGCCTTGGTTAAGGGCAGCCTCATAGCAGAAAGAGAGGCAGAAGATGTCATGGCGGTGGTCATCAGAACCATTTGTTCCAAGCGTTGCACCAGCAGGATTTCTCGATGCGCTGTAGGGTCCAAGGAGACCAGGCTGTTAAAAACGTAATAATCTTTCTCTCTCCACTCGCACTCCCTCCTCCTCTCTTCATTTATTCAGTCCATTCTCGTGCGCCGGTGCACAGCCATAGAGTCTCTACAGAGCATGGTCATTACACTGCCCCCTTCCTAAGTCTGTTCGTCCCGAACTGACTCCGTTCCTGTCTGTTCTCCACAATACCGGTACAACCGATCGACATGTACCACCTTGCATTTAGTTCGGGGACCCTTCTGAATGCGGTAAACCACGTCGTTAATTCTTTTCAAAATCCTATAAGGTCCTTCCCAATCCTTTTGTAATTTAGGCGATCTTCCCTTCTTTCTCTTTGGGTTATACAGCCAAACAAGATCATGCTCCACAAAACCAGTACAATTGACCCTTTTATCGTATCTGGTCTTCATGAGGTCGCTATTTTCTTTTAACCGACTTCGTGCAAGTGCATGAACCGTCTCGAGTCTCCTTCTAAGATCTGTTACGTACTCGCTTGCTGTCGTTGGTTTGTCTCCTGGCAGCCCAAATAGAAGATCTGCTGGCAGCCGAAGTTCCCGACCAAATAACAATTTGGCTGGTGTATAACCAGTGGTTGCATGAACTGCTCCTCTATAGGACATGAGGAATAGAGGAATGCAGTCATCCCAATCGTTTTGTTGTTCTACAGTCATTTTAGCCAGGTGTTGTATCAACGTACGATTAAAGCGTTCTACCATCCCGTCTGATTGTGGGTGCAGTGGCGTTGTTCGAGTCTTTTCAATTTTTAAGATTCTGCAAATTTCTTGGAATAGCTTGGATTCAAAGTTGCGTCCTTGATCTGAATGTAGTTCCATAGGTACACCAAAGCGGCTAATCCAGTGTTCCACCAAAATATCGACTATTGTTGTGGTTTCTTGGTTTGGTATCGCGAAAGCCTCAGGCCATTTACTGAAATAGTCCATTATCACTAGAATATATCTGTTTCCTTTTAGTGTCTCAGGAAACGGGCCAGCTATATCGAGTGCGATTCTCTCGAATGGAACACCTACGTTGTACTGTTGTAGGGGTCCCCTTGTTCGACGTTGCGGGCCTTTTGTTGATGCACACCGGTCACATCTTCTGCACCAATCCTCTACATCTTCCTTGTACCGACACCAATAAAACCTTTGTCTCACTTTCTCCAACGTCTTGTTAATACCCAAGTGACCACCTGTGGCGCCATTGTGCAACTCTTGGAGTACGTCCTGGACTCTCACTTTTGGGAGAACTATTTGTAATCGTGTTGATGTCCCATCGGTAGATTCCCACATTCGCTTGAGAACACCGTTTTCTACTACCATTGAATCCCATTGTGCCCAGTACGCCTTCATGGTAGCCCCTTTCTCAGCAATGTGTTGCCAATCTGGTCGCTCTCCCCTCTCTTTCCAAAGAAGAACGGTTGCCAGATCCTCATCTTTCAGTTGATCATCTCGGATATTCTCATCAGACCAGGGTCCTAAAACATTCAAATCTAAACGTCGACAATCAATTATCGCTTCCTTTTCTTCAGCTTTCTTACAATGTTTGCATTCTGTTTTGCAAGGTCGTCGAGACAGTGCATCAGCATTCTGGTGAATTAGTCCTTTTCGATGGTGAATTTCAAATTCATAGGTTTGCAGACGTTCGATCCACCTAGCGACCTGCCCTTCAGGGCACTTAAAAGAAAGCAGCCATTGTATTGCCGCGTGATCTGTCCTTAAAATAAATTTCTGTCCATAAAGGTACTTATGAAAATGCTTTATTGCATCGACGGCGGCAAGAAGTTCACGTCTTGTGACACAGTAGTTCCTTTCAGCCTTTGACAAACTACGGCTGAAGTAAGCAATGACTCGCTCCGTTCCATCAATCTTCTGGGAGATGACGGCGCCTATTCCGGTGTTGCTTGCATCAGTATCCAAAATGAACGTCATGCCTGGTATCGGATAGGCAAGTATGGAGGTTGAGACGAGTGTATCTTTTAACATTTCAAAGGACTCTTGACACTCCTGTGTCCAGTTGAATGACCTCTTTTGTTCTGTCAATCGATAAAGGGGTGCACATATATTGGAGAAATGTGGCACAAAACGTCTATAGTAAGTACAGAGCCCTAAAAAACTTCTTAATTCTCGAATATTGGATGGTGTAGGCCACAGTTTTACTGCCTCAGTCTTGTCAGGGTCTGTGTGAATGCCGTCACCTGATACTATGTGCCCAAGATATTTTACACTCTCTTTAAACAAAGAACACTTCTTTGGGTTGAGTTTCATCCCAGCGCCTCGTATCCTTTGAAACACCTCCTTCAAATTTACCAGATGTTCTTCAAACGTCCTACCCAAGACGATAATGTCATCCAGATAGACAAGACAGGTGTTCCAGTTAAGTCCTTGTAAGACCCGTTCCATTAATCGCTCAAATGTGGCCGGAGCGTTGCAGAGCCCAAAAGGCATTACCGTAAATTGCCAGAGACCGTTTCCTGCAGAGAACGCAGTTTTCTCTCTATCTTCAGAATGCATTCCAACCTGCCAATAACCACTTTTTAAATCAAGAGTAGAGAATATCTGTGCTCCTGTAAGCGTGTCAAATGTGTCGTCTATTCTAGGTAAAGGATAACTGTCCTTATGGGTGACCTCGTTCAACGATCTATAATCTACACAGAATCTCATAGAACCGTCTTTTTTTTTTACTAAGACTATAGGTGAGCACCACGGACTATTTGAAGGCTCAATGACTCCCTGTTGTCTCATGCATTCTATCATGTCCATTGCTTCTTTTTGTTTTGCTAGCGGAAGTCGACGTGGCGGATGTCGAATTGGTCTGGTGTTTCCTGTGTCAATACGATGTTCCACCATATTCGTCCGCCCGTAATCTGTCTCATCAGTCGGAAATATATCGCTAAACTCACAAATCAGTTTTTCGGCACTGGCATATTGTTCATCTGATAAATTTGTCTTTATCTCCCCCAGGAGTTTTGTAATATAGGGGTGGGTTGATGCAGTGCTGTCCTTGATGATGTTATTATCGCTACAATTTTGTATCAGGTCCACCGTATGGCAAACAGCGAGGATGCTGTCTTTTCGTAGTTTTCTTTCACCCAAGCCAAGGTTCATAACTCTTACAGGTACCTTTTGATCCCTACCGATCATGACCAACGTCTTACCCACGGCAAATTCACTGCAGTTATCCTCCTTGCCCTCGACAATTGCCGTTCTCGTTTTTGTATGACCATGCTCTAATTTTCCCCAAATAATTACTTCAGACATTGCGGGCAAGCTCGTATCCTCCGTCAACAGGATTCTTCTGATTCGATCATTCTCTTCTTCATTCCCGTCGTTAAGTAGAGGAATCTCTACATCCCCACATATCAAAACTCCTCCGCCAATGTTAATCGAAAACTCGAATTTCTGCAGGAAGTCAAGTCCAATGATGCAGTCATCGGTTATATTGGCTATAAGGAATTCATGAATGAATAACTGGTTCCCAAGCTCGAATTTAACACTAGTTAGTCCTTGTATAGGCATTAACTCACCGCTGGCGGTTTTTAAGGAATATGAATTCACCTTGGTCATATTGTTTTTGTTCACCAACTCTGGCCGAATGACTGATCGGGAAGCACCAGTGTCAAGCAGAAAGCGATAGTTTTCAGCACCGATCTTGCCTTCTACCTTCAGACTCTCATTCTGCCCTAGCACGGCGACAGGGATGACGGTTGCGGGGGCTCTTATTCTCTGTGTCGCCGGTTTCCGCCCCTTGAAGCCGGCGCGAGCTAGTTTCCCTGGTAGCCCCGGGAACCAGTTCCTGTATACATTTCTGGCCTGTGAGGGGTACCGGTTTGTCGAAATCTTCCAGTGCAGTTCCTTTGAATATGGCCAAGTTTACCACAATTCCAACATCGTACAGGGGCCCTGGGCTGATCTTCCGGTATCCGTGTATTTCGTCTTTCATCCAGTGCCTCTGTCACCCGTCTGACAAGTTGTGTGAAATCTTCTTCCTTGACGTCCAGCCTTGGGCCCTGGTGAGTGCTCCCAGATGCGTCTTTGGCAGCCTCATATGACAGAGCGTAAACCAGGGCTTCACCTGCCTTGCGTTTACCACTAACTCTTGTGGCTTTCTTCAACTCAGGGTCTCGAAGCGCATCAATGAAAGCGTCTGTGATGATGACCTCCAGAAAATCTTGTGCGGCGGTTGGGTAGGCCAAATGTGCGAGGCGTTCGATGTCTGTCTCCAGCTCCTGTAGTGTCTCATCGAGGCGTTGTTTTCGGGTTTTCAGTTGCACTCGATAAACTTCTTGCAAATGTTCATCCCCGTACCGGAGTTCCAGAGCCTGAACAAGAGCAGCAAAATCCTGCTGGTTCGGTAGCGACTGAAGCAATTCGGAGGCTTTTCCTCTTAGGGATAACACAAGGGCCGTTGCTTTCTCTTCCTCACTGATCCATTTGTTAACTTGTGCCGCTGCGTCAAACTGTTTCCTATACACGGACCAGGACACGGAACCATCAAATATAGGAGGTTTCATCTTTCCAGGCACTGCAGGTAACACTGATCCAGTAGTGGTCACCGGCGCCTTGCTGAACCCTTCTCTAACCTGAGCCCTCAGTTCTGCTATGTCTTTTTCTACTATGTCGACTCTCTGGTTCATCTTTTCCTCAATTAAGGTTATTTTCTGGTTCACTGATACTAATTCAGTCCTGATCCCTGTATCTAGTGTGTCTATTTTGTCCTGCATCGTTCTAATCCCTATATCAAGTGTGTCCATTGTTTCTTGCATTCCATCAAGTGTATCCAACTTTTCCTGCATCCTACCTAGGAGTTCAGTTATATCTGGCCCCACCTCAAACTGATAACTGTCCGGGTCCTCCTCTTCCTCAATCAGGGCCTGTCGGAGCCTAGCTGTAAGCGTCTCCTTACTACCCCCAATCTTCAGACTTCGATCCCGCAGCTCTTGTTTAATTTCTTTCACCGAGAGCTGATCTAGCTGCTTCATAACAGGAGAAGCCATTACTTTTCTATCACGGGAGGCCATTACTTACCCTCCTCCCGTTGAGTTGCCTATAATCCTCACCTCTGACACCAATGTAATATATTACATTAAGCAACTCAACGGCAAGGAAAACAATAACAATATAAGTTTAATCAACATGGATCTCCAAACAAGGCCGATGTCAACAACCAACGTTACATCGAGACTTCCTTCCTGTGTACAACTATTTTCATAACAGTGTTTTAATAGTGCACAAATGCGCACCACAATAATGGTGTGGAAACAGAGTTACAACAATATTTATAAATATTTCTATAAAAAAATATTGATAGGGAATTTAGTTATTGCTGCCTGTTCGTGCCTGCTTTAAAAAGGTTATATCCCGAGACTCGGCCCCCAAAATCTGTGACGGGTCGCCGCGTGTGATGTGAATTTAGCTTGTTTGGTGTCTAGGGGATGATTATTTTTGAATATATCACACACTGACCCATCAGCAGACAAATCGGGAGCAGACACGCAACTAGACAAGCAATTAAGA
Organism: Biomphalaria straminea; assembly: GCA_021533235.1. NCBI lineage: Eukaryota > Metazoa > Mollusca > Gastropoda > Planorbidae > Biomphalaria > Biomphalaria straminea. The sequence continues at coordinate 2,079 of JADKLZ010077696.1, read as the reverse complement.
GAGATACAAATGATAAAAGTATAAAGAATATTTATTTACATAAATATTTACATAAAATAATGAAAGGGGGAGGGTTTGTATCTAACTCTAAACAATGCTATATTTGATCATCACTTATGCACGTAATGAGAGAATGTGTCACTTTGTCCTTGGTACTTAGCTCTTTCTGTCTTGGATGAATCGCAGTTGTCTGTGTCCTGGCAGGCAGTGGCGTGTCTAGCGTGTAGAGGGACGCCGATGATATAGTCCTTGTGGAGGTTCAGTCCAAAAGTTCCAATATCTGTAGTGGGCACAGTAAGGCGGGTGGCCGGTTACCGTGGGCACCAGTGTACTGCGGGCAGAGCGAATCTGCCGTGGGCAGCGTAGTCGCAGGATAAGTCCAGTGAATTGGCGAAGCTATGACGTCTCGCACAGAACGGATCTATAGGGACGTCGTACCTAAGAGGCTGACAGGCGGACTGTCAAATAGGCAGGCTTGAGCCGATAGCGCCAAGTGGACAATGAGTAGTGACTTTCAGCGCTGAGAAGCACTTAATAGTACGTGATACTCGTAGTGGATCCAAGTGAGCAAGCAATACTGATTAGTACCAAATAGGCAAGTTGGCAGAGTGGGCCAAATGCAATTAGGCAATGCTGGACAGCTCTAAATGGGCAGATGTGTCAATACACATAGGCAAGTAGGCAGGTCCTAGTAGGTAGTAAATAGGCAGGTCCTAGTAGGTAGTAAATAGGCAAGTAGGCAGGTCCTAGTAGGTAGCAAATAGGCAGGTCCTAGTAGGTAGTAAATAGGCAAGTAGGCAGACACCTGAGGGAGGCTGCGGATAAACAAAGACAAGTTAGGACATGTCTCTCATGCATCTTGTCGATGCCCTCGACTGAGGTGCATACGTCAGATTGATAAAATTGCTTTAGTGCACAATGGGGAAAATGATGACAAATGGGATCGGAAAATAGAGGGCTGATAGTAATCATAAAATATACATAAGAGGGGAAAAAGTAATATATATGTACATAAAAGTGGAAATAAGAATCTCAATAAAATACAAGTATAAAAGAGGGGGGGGGAGAAGAGGGGAGAATTGGACGCTGGTGGTCAATGACCGTGACGCCATTGTCCAAACACGGCCGGGGCCATGACGTGAACAATGATTGTCCGTTTAAGGGGAGGGAACAACTCTGGCAAAAGCAAAATGATTAAAATGAGAGATGTTCCTTATATCTCTTCAAGGCGACCAGCCGAGATAAAGAAAATAAACTAAGATGTACATTAATGTACAAGGTTGCGTCAATTGTCAATTGAGCAACGTGGCAATGATATTGCCGACATAGGTAAACGTAATATATAAATATATACATATGCAATGTTTAAGCTTCCTACTTACGACAGTTAGAAATACACAATGCACAAATTAAATATAAATGAACTAAATAAAATACACATGACAATATCCAGAATGAAATATACACAGGCTAGATAAAATGGACTTGTAATTCACGCAGACTCACCACAAAATATTCCTCTAAGAGAATTAACAAATGAACTAGTCCAGGCTCATGCGGCAAGTGCCAGCGAGAGAGTGAAATGAAAATGAGCTAGTGTCTACTTTGAAATAGATTAGCTTATAAAGGTCAGAGGTGAGAGCGGATACAGGAAATGTGATAAGGTAGGGATTGTCTCTCACGTGGTCGGCTCGAGACGAATATTTCACATATTGGAAAGAGGCCTGAGATGTGCGGACACACCTCGGAGGGTCGATAGACGTGTGGCGTCGAATGATCTCTTTGATCAAGTAGAGAGACACGTGTTGAGGCGGGAGGAGTAATGCGTTACATTCCTGCCTATATGGTATCAACTGGGAGGGCTGGGCATCCGGCCCTCAAGGCGAATGCCTGTTTGATCTCTTCCACGGTCAAGGGGAGATAAGCGAGGAGTGGCGATAGTCATGGTCCATGCGCTAGACTTTGTTTAGCGTAAATAGGAAAAAAGGTGCGGTTTTGTGAAGAAATATTGCATAGAAAGGGGGAATAATCAAAATAAAATAAATAAATAAAGATAAATAATAATTAATGCTGTGATAA
>JADKLZ010077688.1:0-14895 GCA_021533235.1 Biomphalaria straminea | reverse complement strand
TGGACCCTCTCCTGGACAGACACAAGGATTCGTTTTATCGAACCGTCAAAGCACCCATACGACGAAAGTCAAGGGACAATTGACAAATAGGTTGAGAAACGCTGCCAGTTCATTAGGCAGAGCTAGGCCTACAATGGTATAGGCAAAGCCACTCGAAAAGAATCGATTGTTCTTTGCAAAAAGATCAGACCGTGAACCGTGTACCAGAAGAGTCGTTCTGGTTGACTAGGCCCGTGACACAAATTACAAAGCTCTAAACCTACAGCGGCACTTCATAGAATGACGAAAGTGGCTTTGGGTGGCGAGAACTGCACATAGAAATTAGTCTCACTTTTTTGTTTCTTATTCAAGAAAAAAATCACTCCTCTTTTTTTTTTCTAAGTTAATATTTAAAGTAAAGCTCAGGAGGAATGTTTCTGTTAGTACCTTACTTTCCATTGAGGGTTAAATGTAGGTGTCAATGATCTATATTGATAATCATGACATTAATTTTGTAGGATGTTCGTAGGCGTTTTGATCTCGCGGGCTTTCCATTCATAAGCAGCATTACAGAACTGACAACAATTACAAGAACTACTTACGAAATGTAGAAAGGAAGAACTGCTTGTTGAACGTAATAAATATTATAGTTTATTTACGTAGGCTACTAATCCAGTTTTCATGAAGATCTTGAAGAACATAATAACTTCTTGCTTCATTGAAAATACAAAATACCACACTAAGTCCACTACTTGAGTTCACATAAAAAGAATAACGTCAACTTATAAACTTCAACTACTAATTTGAACTCCAACTTAGGCTCATCTACTCTACTTGTAACTCATTAAAACTTTCTAACTCTCGTGTGAGCTTAATTTTGGTCGTATTTAACTCATGTACATTATATTGACAGTTGTACGCTCTGTATTCATTAAATGTACTAAAGTACAATAAGGTCAAATAAGTTTGGACTGTGACTATAGAAAACATTGTGATTTCGGGAGAGATCATTTAACATTTTTGTTGGAGATAAAAGAATACAAGTGGGGAATAATTAAAAACAATAAACAGCCTATTGCAGCACAGGCGGCTCCAGAATAAACAAATACTTTTATAAAGGAATGTAGCTCAATGCCTTTGACACAGCGTTAGGGCATCAACAAAGGAAAACTCTCAATTCAAACCTCTTCTGTCATTCAGATATACCCAAAGATGGGGAAAAAGCTTCGGGAGAGAATTCTCAGAAAAAATCAGCAGTCTGTAACGAAGTGGCAGCCCTGATCCCAAACAGTATTGGCGCTCGCTTTTCTTTCGGACACATCAGCTGCGTTAAGAAGGCGAACTGAATGTGTAGGGGGGACATCGTTTCGACCATAGTTTTTTTTGTCAGGCATTCCTCTCATTTCTATGAGACGATCTATAGTCGATTCGTGACTAAAGGAGGTCAAAGGGCAACGGCTTAGACAATGACTTAGCTCAATGTTTTAACAGGAAGAGTCCTAGTGTTGGTGTTCTACATAGACCCTAAGTATCGTTTTAATAGCTCCTCCTTCGTGTACGAAGATGAGCACATTTCTCATTTCCTATGGACTCGAAGATGGCTGTGAAGTCCAATCCTCGCTTTGAAAAGCCGGCCGCATATATGGCATGGGTGAGTTTTGTCAGTTGCAGATAGGCCTGCTTTTTCTCTCTGCTTTCTATTGGTTCGGCGCTCTATCGCACTGGCCACTCTACTTGCTTCAAAACTTGAGACTCCGAGGCTCACAGCTTCTCGCCATGACCTGAGAAGTGGCGCAGCTAAGGTGGGGGGAGGAGGGGGAGAGTTTGAAAAATCCCCCCCTCCGGGGCCTCCACTTGAGGGGGAACCCAAAATAAGTGTTTTTAAATGCTTAATTAAATATTAAGCACATTGCAGAGTGGTCAAGCCCCCTCGGGCCCCCAAACGATGGAAAATTTCTAGCTACGCTTCTGGACCTGAGTATACAAAGATTGCAGTAAAATGACACAAACAAATATGTCAATTTTTGTTTAAAACCAAATTGTGTACAAAATTCTTCTTCTATATCATTGTTATGTGGATTTTTTTTTTCTTTCGCATTGCTAACTTTCGCTCTCTCTCTTATTGACACCTGACTCCGGTGAATACCACCGCGGGTGAGATCGAAGCATGAATGACATTGCCCTAAAGCCTACAATCAGCTTAGCATGTCGCGCTTTCATACAGTGGGAGAATTATAGAGCTAACAAACAGTGTGTGCATAGATTAGCACAAGGGGCTATTCATACGCCGTGCGTGTAAATAACAAAATTGTTTGGGGCCGAGTGGAAGAGAGTCATAAAAGATCTGAAGTGATATGAAAAAGTGGTATCAGAAACGCTGGCGGCTAAAACCAGTAATTTCTGATACAGTTGGCCTTTTATCAGAACTCATTTTTGTGTTTGTTTGACTTTACCTGTATGTACTCAATCTCAAGTTGTTTGATTTTGATACTTTATTTTGTTGCATATTGGTATTGATCTGGGGGGGGGGGAGGAAAATTCAGATCTCTACGTAATTATTTATTATAAAATTGCTCAGTGGAATAGACCGCGTGACTACTTCATAACATAACGGGGTGTCGAGTTCGAGTCTAGTTTTAGGTTAGGAATTTTAGATTTGTATTTGATTCGAGCTGATGTTGTTTGCCGGGCGCCCAAAGGCAAAATGTCGTAGACCTTCTCAGTTGCCTACATAGGAGATTGAATCAGAGCTGTCTGCCTTTGTCATAACTTCTTTGTCTGGAAATGTGCACATCCAGTTAAGAAAATAGACCAATGCCGTTAAGCAGAATTCGTGTTCAGAACTATGTTTGGGTGGAAACAGGAACATTTTATTTCGAAGGTGTTTGGGCAATTTGCATACATTCACTTTTCGATGTACCCTATGTGCATTATACGGAAGTATTTTTAAGCTCTGTTAAGTTAGGGTTCACTTTTGATGCCGTCACTAAAAGCCTATATTTAAAGCATTTTTTTAGCAGGGCTGAATCTAATTGCTTATCTTTGATGCTCGAAATTTTTTTAAATGAATTGGCAATAATATCTTTCCTATTGAACGTGCTTGATGATGACATTAGTTGTTTATTTATATCCAAATCTCTCACAAACTTCCTCTTTTCATTTCTTATATTTTTCACAGGAATCCTCCACATCGCCCCCGCATTTCTTCACATGGCTTTCTCTTCTTTTTTTTCTCACATGCTGTATTTTACTGCAGAGCTGAACCGAATATTAGAATCAAAATGTAAACAAAGAGCAGATAATTCACTGAAATGTTTGACATGTTTTTGATGATCCTTCAGTTGCTGAAGAGAATTACATCCTTTCCCACACCTCAGCAGGAAGGGCAGCGGGCCGGGTTCGAACCCGTGTACTTCGAGACCACCGAACGACAGCGCATAGTGCTTACCACATGACCAGTGTTGTGCCCCAACCAAAGCTGTTCTGTCATGCGAGCTCGCACAGCTGCTCAGCTTTTCAGACGCTTTAGTCGCCTTTAGTAAACCTTTAAAACTAGAAATTACTTTGGAAAATAGTCGTCGAGTCTTCTACTCTAAGCGTCTCTACTGTAACTTCCTCTAGGGCTCTTAAACGTGTCGTATTTCCTGTCTAATTCTACCGACTCTTTTGGTTCCGATATTACTTAACAAAATTACTGTCAAATATGTATCATAACACCAGACAGCCGTCCATATAAAATAGCATCTGATGAGTCCTTTGAATTGTGTTTGCGATTAGGTCGAGTTGAAATGTTTTCCAGCTGTTAACCCTTCCCATCCTGTAGAAGTGTTGGGGCAAGTAAGAAATTAGGCTAAATGTTTACATAAACGTCTGAAACAATTATCTTATGAGTCTTGGTATAACAAAGGGGGTAAGAATTATCTAAACATCAATGTCCAAATTGTTGTCATTTAGTGCCAATTCCTTCTATCTTTATAAGATTTACATTTAATTTTAATGCGATATTTATGCTCAACTTGGTCATTCTGGGTTTTGTTTTCATCTTCAGGAAAACGGAGAGATGGTCGCCATCAAAAAGTTTAAAGACAGTGAAGGTAGGTCTATCATGATTAACAAAATTCTTTAAGGATTACACTTAGATGTCCTCAGCCAAAGCACACACCTATTAGCAAACTATAAGGAGGTTTATTCTTTAGTTTATGGTTATTGGCTGCGATAAATTACGCAACATTACATTCTTATACCAACCTAACACAACTACACTATGTTCTCTGTGAATTTGCTTCTTGGAATTATCTAAAGTGAAGTAAAATGACTTTTCATTCACCAAAGATTAGGCGATATTCAAATATGAATGTTGAACCGGATTCTAAAATGGCTTCTTTTGATGCGGTTGTGTGTTCCGTGTGGTGGTTTGTTTATCCAACTGTAACGTTGAGTTCTCGATAACCAGTGACGCTATTGAACATGCGATTCCATTATTGGCTTAAAAGGGGGGGGGGGTAAAAATACGTAGAACGGTTAGCCCAACCTTAAAGGAGTTTGATAATGATAAATTCTAACCTGAACGGGAGTTAAAATGATATTGACAAGCCCTGACTCTAAGAGGGTTTGATGAGGCTGATTAGAGTGTACCCCTCCCCGTGCTCACCTTTACTTTTGATCTACTAGTCGTATTGTTTCTATGCATGGGCTCTTCACTATCGCCACCATCACATGGTCGAGACTTGGAATGTTTCACTAAATTTGCTTCCAGGTAACTTCGAATTGCTCAATTCGCACTCACTGATTAGTGCCTGGACCATGCCATTAGTCAAATAGAGTCAGTGCATTACCTGCTCTACCTTGGGAGGAAATGAGAGGGGTGAGGGCAGGGATCACAGTTTGAGCGCGGCTCTTCATCAAGACACCTTTTGGTTTGCCCCCCAGCTGGAAACCATTAATTAACCACGACCGGAATCAATACGAAATATTGATTATCGATTTCCTTTTGTTGCTTTTTTTTTTTACCGCTATTCTCTTTAACCGTTTCCCGATTTTTTCCCGTCTCTTTTTTTTTTCCTCCCGTTAATGATGATTCCTGTACAAGTGGTTAGCTTCTCGCCAGCGTTACAGAGTGAAACGAATAGTATTATCTTCTTCTATTTTTTTTACTGAAAGCCTCGATCTGAACTTGAACTCGCTGTCGTTAAGATTTGGCTTTTATTCTTTGTATTGTTTCTGCACGAACAAATCATCAGTAGAAGCGAAGGCGTAGCAAGCAGGAAGAATCCAAGGGTGCGAGAACCCTTTAATTTGTTGAACCAATTTTAAAGTACCAAGATTGTATTATTTTGTATATGTATTGTCAAAATGTACAACAACAATTAGATGCATTCCAAATATTTACAAATAGCCATCTCTTCTTTTCGCGCCACAAACTCCAGTTGGAGGGTGTTGTGGACTGTCGTTGGATTGTAGCACCAAACTGCTAGTAGACAACGTATTCGTTGTAGGCGTATTAAATTTAAACTTATACAACTTGAAGACTAACTTGAATTACATCTTGTGTGAGATAAACTAAATATAATTTTTTATTACAATATAAAGAAACTCGAGTTGAGATCAAATGAAATAAATGTAGTAGACTTTAGCAATAATATAAAATGGTATTCTGAACAACTTTAATTCACTACAAAAACATATGCTTTTTTTTTCTTTTTTATTATCAATATAAAATAATATAATAACTGTTTTTAAATAAAATTTATATAAAAAATGAGGCCCCCTAAAAAAGACCTCAAGCCCCCCTCCCTAACCCCCCCCCCCCCCCAAAAAAAAAAAAAAGAGGTGAAAACATACCCAAAAAGAGGAAAGAAAAAGAAAAGAGCCCAATTGATCAAGGATTCATATGATGAGAAAGCTAAAAATGAATAGAACAAGTGCTGAGTTCCCCTTTCAAACCTTGTGGTCTATAGGGCAGATGATGTAAAGGTCATCTGATTCTGTGGCCTACGATTAACGAGGGTGTCATGTGGCCAGCACAACGACCAACCGCCTTTACTTTTCCCCAACTAACGTCAGGTACCCATTAGAGCTGGGTAAACTCAGAGGCGACCGAAGATCCCGAAATTAAAAATCCCAGTCTTCACTAGGACTCGGACCCCGGTTCAGCAGCCAAGTGCTTTACCGCTAGGCCACCGCGCCTCCTACAAGTGCTGAGGTATCCTAAAAAAATGCTTTCGAAAAGCTCTTATGACAAAAATATAAACAAAAATAAAAGTAATCTTTATTGTCCGCAAGGAAAGTTGTCTTACAATTTGTCCATTATAACAAACAAAACATTATAAATTTAAAAAATAACCAAAATGTACATTCACACCAAACTCACTCACAATTTACATGTGAAAAGTTTATATCAGATTGTTTCTATGGGTTTTGTTTTTCGCCAATGACTTTACCAACAGCATTTAGGATTGTAGCACCAAAGTGCTGGCAGACAACTTATTCGTTGTTGGCGTATTAAATTTAAACTGATAAAACTTGAAATATCTTAAATAACATCTTGTGTTAGCTAAACTAAATATATGTTAAGTGAAAAACACAACACTGAGGTTTACTATAAAAAAAACAAAATGGAAAGGCTTCGTTTTTGAATGAGAGATCGACCCCCTACGAAAATTTACATTACTAGATGATCATGTAATTACATACGTTAGGCTAGGCTCACACAAAACCGTCTAATATATAAAGTAGAATGTATGGAGTATGTATGTCCTGCATAGAAATCAAAACCGTTTGATCAATCTTGATAAAACTTGGCATAAATGCTCCATTACGGAGACCGTAGTGTATATTTAATGTCCCTACCACAACTGAAAGGCCCTAAAAATGAAAATAATTACCTAAATTTATTTTATTAAAGAAAGAACATTTTTAATATATCGGTTAAACACATTTTCACAGTAATTTTTTTTTTATATCAAACTCATTTTCACACTCCACTAATAAAACATGCTTCATGTTTGACATAGATCTAAATCTAATCCACCATTTCATTGATACCCAAACTAAGACCCACAGGCCGCAGGTTAATCCGGTTAGTATCTACTTAACAATCAGTTCATTGAATACATATGAATATTAACAGTGTTATAACTTTGCAACTTTTTGTCTGAATAAAGAGGCCAGGCCTGGATACACAGCTGCGGTCACAGGTTAGGCATCTGTACTCACCAGGCGCAGTTGTATTTTCACCCTTCTTTCTACTACCGTTGTGTATGGCGTCTGCAATCCGAGACCCTTCCTTTATGCTGCTTATATATAGCTACTTTAAAGCAGATATTTTAGATCTGTTGTATCTGTTCTACAGGTATTGATTTTAACCTTGTAACTAGTTCGGTCAAGTACAGCCATAATACAGGTCCGTCACGGCAGACGACACGATTAACTTAACACTGTAGCTCCACAAAAGGCCATATTGTCCCCGCTAATGTAGGTATTTCGATCCTCCTCCGCACACCCTCTAAACTCGCCCCCTCCCCATACGCATATATTTAAAATGTCGCTTTAGCGTGCCATGTAAAAACAAATTTGGATTAAACAAAACCAAAACAAAAGCTGTCTCTCACACACACAGTGTATGCCAAAGCGCTCGGAGTTATTCCTTTTACACATTGTGTCCACGGAGTTTCCTCCTGCCACAAGTGTGCATTCCTAATGAGCGTCTCTTCGGTGTGAAATGTCAGTCTGGCTAAGACCTACTTACCTGCCCCTTGACTATGAAGGGATCAGATTTTAGTCAGTCAATGGTTTCAAATCGATTTTGGCTAACCTTTCCCTTCCCTTTTTCTTACTGCTTTTTAACCACTTGTGTTATTGTGTTTGTGCTCAGTTGCGATTATTTTAAGAGCCCAAAGGTTAAAACGTTGTAGTGTATGGATTGAATGGAGCTGGATCTTCATTTTTACTTTGTTATTTTGTTAGCTGGTATAACGACTGACTCGTCTAGTAGAGCATTTCCTACTCAACGCTCTGTTAGTATTCTCTCACATCCATCTCAGGAAGTCACGTGGTCATCTCGAGGTTCTTTCTAATTAAATCGTCTCTCTGTTTTTTAAATCACAAAAAAAAAAATATGTTTAGGTACTCTCTGAGACGTGTAGATAATTAGTAGAAGACCTTGCGATCTATTTATTGTCCAATGATTTACGTGGAACTATTCTAAAGAGCGACACCCTTTACGTTGGAAATACTTTTGCACGTTTGCTGCACGTGTCATGGGTTAAAACATACTAAGTATTAGTACCTCTTTCAGACCTTTCGATATATTTGGGGCAGATGACGTACAGCACATCTCATTTCTATGGCCTACGGACAGGGGCGGACTGGGTTTCAAAATCGGCCCGGGCATCTATCTCATCATCCGTCCCATAAATTGCATATACATGATGCTTAAAATCATTGTTAAGCCTGACAATGCATCGATAGATGTACACATGCATACAGTGCATACTTTGCTCAGAGGCATGGGCGCCCGCAAGGGCAACTTAGCCAGCTATGCTACCACTGTACAGTTGCAAGGAGAAACTATTATTGTAATAAGCTAATCGGGAGTTAATCGTCTGTGACATTTACTTCTCGAGAGACGAGTTTTGTTCCTTTACAACTTGAGATGGAATGCCCCCCCCATTGCTTGGGGGGGGGGGGAAGCCTGGGTGGCAAATTTGAGAGTGCTGAGCTGCCCACATTTACACACTCGACTTTCTTCCATACCAGAACTAAAGGGATGGAGAGCCATCGTAATTGTGAGATCAGTTTGATAGAGAGCTTGCCGGAGAGCAGTGAACTGTCCACTGTCCACCTGCCTACAGGCTTCCAATACAGGATTTTTTGTTTGGGTTCCTGAAACACTCAGAGTTGTGCACGATAAGCGTTCATCGCCAGCTTGTCCATCGCGACGAGAAGCAATTCTTCAATCAAGTTATTGACCGTTTTGACAGCCACAGTCAACGTTTGCAGTTTGTTTTTCGAGCGTAGGGTAGGCGCGGACCGCATAGATAAAGTTAACGTGTACAGTAAATAATTTGTTCGTTTTTTAAGTTTTTTAAAATGAAACAAGCGTTTACTGCTTTTAATATCACATTTGGGAAAAAAAAGGGAGGTACACAAGTTCTGTTCTTTAATAATCTTCGTAACTAGAAAGTAATAAGAAAGTTAAAGCTACGACTAAAGCCAGTGGCGTAGCAAGGTATCCGTGGGCCCGGGTTCAAGAATATCTTGGTGGGCCCCCTACCCAAAGTAAGACGAATGTATAATGTGACAGAACAATTGAGTGATCTGAATGTATGGGTATATTAAACAAAAGTCATTCCAATACTTTCTGCTTTATGTAGATCTTGCTGCTCATTTTTTCAACATTTGAAGGAAACGCTGACTTCGCTTATATTTTTGTAATCTTAGTTCTGCAGCTTCCATGCATTTTTTTACATTTGAGAAACACAAACTGCTTTGGTACATCAAAATATCGTGAACTCATTGTTGTTAGAGCATTGTCCCTTGATGACCGCATTGTGGGCAAAAGTATTATATACTTTGCTCTTCCTATTGGATTCAAGACGCGCCCATCTTGAGATGCATTGAGCAAAAAACACCAAGTCATAGAAATCTGCAACGTCTTGAACACAGCTGACGGAATCATTTAATATCAAGTTTAAATCGTGGTAAGCAAACGTTAACATAATGCGCGAGCGACTTCTTCTGATGAAGCAATACCCGAAGGCCATTCTAGGTCCTACTATCCACTTAGGCCTATATTGGAAGCACCATCATAGCTTTGGCCTCGCAGGATAAATATGGATTATTCATTAGTTGGATCATTTTCCACCCAATTCTGCAGACGTCTGGTTCTCACAAAAAACGAGAACCTAAAAATTATTCTCTAATTTTCTATTTTCTGGGGTATTCCGTCATTGAGATCACAAACCGTTTTTTTTTTTCAAATCATGCTAATTTGATCAACTTTTATATAATATGTCTTGAGTGCTCTAAACAATGAAAGAGAAAAAATGGCGCGGATCTGACCTTAGTATTTCAGCCAGAACTGCATTGCCCAACAGCTCTATTTTCTCGTTTTGAATCTGTGGGGCTTTGTTTTCCAGTTAAATTTAGATATTCATAGCAATTTCAAATAAAGGTTTCACGGATTTTGTATAAATATAATGATGTTAAATTTCTTTAAGAACTATAAACCAAATAATAAGCATTGGTTAGAGTTCCAGAGCTAATGCCCAGGCATTCATCTTACCGAGATGATCCATAGTCGCTTCGCCACTGAAGGAGGCTATAGAGAGATATGTTTGGATAGATCAGCTGTGTAGAGAGGGGGGATTTCTGTGTGGGCGACATCGTTCCGACCACAGCTAATGCACCGGTATTCATCTCCGAAAGACACTATTCCGTGATAATGTTTTTGTAAAAATATAATGATGTTAACTTTCACTACGAACTGCGACCAAACACTAAGCATGGGTCAGAGAAAGAGACTATTCCATGATAATGTTTTTGTAAAAATATAATGCTGTTAACTTTCACTAAGAACTACCAACAAACACTAAGCATGGGTCAGAGAAAGACACTATTCCATGATTTACTTGGACATGTCTCTTATCTTCTTGTCTTTTTTATAAACCTGCTCCCCAATTTGGTTTAGACGTTCATTGTAACAGAACAAACATATTCAACTGTTTACGATACATATGTAACTTACTTATTTACACTAGAAAAAGACAACAAACAATGTGATGAGGACTTCCGAGGACGCTGTCCTCCCAAATGACCAAGTATCTACTTCATTGGCTCTGACACATACGTTTTAGAGTCACTACTGTTGAGATAGTTATTTACCAACTCATTTAACACAGTAAATTTTTTTTTCTCATTTTAAAATACTTCAATAGGTTCATAGAGTTGTTATAAAACTTTATAAATACAGAAAAAAAAAAGAAACTAATTGAGCTTTGATAAAATTGAATAATAAACAACTGTTTCGAAATTTTAATTTGTGAATTAGTGTCATCCGTAAGTTGTCGCGTGGGCCCCAACCAGTCACAAGAGTCGTGGGCTCAAGTGCATCAACTCCTTTACATTATTGCTACTCCACAGGCTGTGGGCCCCTAATGGTCGTGGGCCCGGGTTCATTGAACTCCTTCGCGCCATGGATGCTACGCCACTGACTAAAGCCATAGGTCGCCCCCCCTGCTAAAAATCTCGCGGGCGCCCCTGCTCAGAGAGCCCTTTTGTAAGAGAAAACTATAAAACCTTTTAACAATTTAATGTGCCTTAGTAACATCCACGCGACCTTTAGGCCTATCTTCTAAATACAGACGTGATTTAAAAAAAAGAAGATGATTTTATACTGTGGTCCTACCGGCCCATTTCGTACCGGCCCATCGGGCATTTGCCCGAATGCCCATATAGCCAGTCCGCCCCTGCCTACGGACAATGAGTGTGCCATGTTGCCAGCACAAAGACCGATCGCGAAAGTATGTCAGGTATTCATTAGAGTTGGTTGGACTCAGGGGCTTCCTCAAAATCCCGAAGTTCAAAATGACATTCTTCACCGGGATTCGCCCCCAGACCCCTTAGTTTCGGAAGCCAAGCGCCTTTCCACTGCAACACTAAGGCTCTACGGATAATCGAAATGTTACCGCTAAAGCTGGTAATACTTTCATGTACACTTACCTAGCTAATTTTCTAATTAAATGATTTTCTCCGACAATGTGCGGAATGAAGAGTTTCATATTTTACTTAGGTAACATTAGCAGTGAGATATTCCTTTCCTATTATTAAATACTTGGCAGCATTAGGCCCTCACAAGGGTACATCGTGCGATAGGTAAACTTTTTCTAGGTAATTGGTAATTTACATTTAATTTAGGCAATTTGAGGAATGAAACAATTTTTTTTTCGCATATTAACGGATTACCCGAGTAATACCAAGTTAATCTACACAATATGTAGATAATCTGCAGAATAACCGAATTCCGGGATAACAGATTCATTCTTCACTGTCTATGGTTACTTTCTGATCTTATGGATGACTTTGGGTTATAGGGATAAGTAACTCCCCCCCCCCCCTTTTCAAATCAGTGTATTTGAACGATTTGAGTCACTACACCCTTCCAGGCATGTTGCCGCAATAGGCATCACTGACAATGTTGTAATCATAATGTCGAATCCTAAATTTAGCCTCTCTGTCTCGCTCAGCCCGTCCATACTGGTCTTGAGCCGTCCATACTGTCCTTGAACCGTGCTGACCTTATTTCCCGTCTCTTGGGTACCAAACACTACAGATTATTCTCTCATTCTTCTCCTTCTGATTTTGCACTTCTATGTTTGTCTCCCCTGACATGCTTTTATTTCTCTATAGGGTCTCTAGAGTTAATTGCTGGTATATAAATAATGTTGGACTTTCACACCGGGCTCCACACTTACTCAAAAGAAGGGCGAGTGTTTCTCAAACTTTGACTTGTGGCGCCCTCGCCTTATTCAGTTAGGAGGCCCGGGGGAACGACATGTTGTTTCTGCATTTTGATGTGTAGAAATGCGTCCAAATGGCGTCTAGAGGGTATATTCATCCTAGTAGAAAAAACGTACGTCAAATACAGTTAAATGTAGGAAGACGTGGTCTTGAGCCGATACTTGAGGGTTTGAAAAATAGAGGCACGTTTAGTATGTGGCTTAAATGTTGTAAGGTAATCCTTGTGACAAGCTGTGCAGTGCAGCGGGCCTGTTTTCTTCACGCCTAAGAAAGCTGGTACATAAGTACACACGAAGTACACAAGTAAACACAAAGTACACTAGTAAACATAAAGTACACAAGTAAACACAAAGTACACAAGTAAACACAAAGTACACAAGTAAACACAAAGTACACAAGTAAACACAAAGTACACAAGTAAACACAAAGTAAATACCAAGTAAGTATTAAGTAAACACAAAGTACATAAGTAAACCCAAGTAAATACAAAGTAAATATTAAGTAAACACAAAGTAAATATTAAGTAAGTATTAAGTAAACACAAAGTACACAATTAAACACAAAGTAAATTCAAAGTAAACACAACGTAATTATGAAGTAAACAAAAAGAACATACGATATATTTTTTCTGTCCCTTGAAAAAAAAACAACTCTTTACCCCCACCCACCCCCTTTGTCAGAACGTCGCTCTCACCTGGAAAGGGACCTCGCCCCACAGTTTGAGAAATGTTGTGGCTCTCGCTCTTTAATTACCCACCCCAGGTCATAAGATATTCATGATGTAGAGCTGAACTCTCCATACGCAAGCGTCCTACCATTGTTTGTTGACGAGAATCGTGACTTGTGGCCGAGCAGCGACTCCATGGCAACCCTCTAAACGCCTTACGATAAATTAGAAGAATGGAGGGTTAATACTGTTTTGTTTAAAAAAAATATTAAATATTCTTTTCTTAATTTTAAATTTTAGGAAAATAGAATAAAACTTCGACTTTTTTTTTAAGCTTTTAAAAGACAATCAATTTTTATTTTTGCCATTTACCACATGCTCCTAGTCGAAGAGAGTTTAACACAACGCTCGTAGAAAAGAACGAAGAAGAAAGTGTTTAATTCCTAGCCTCCATTTAGTGTTTTTGGCAACAGTTTCGTGAGTAGCTTATCAGGAAAATGTGTGTTTATTCTTGAAACTTCGATGAATACCGTACAGCTTACTTAGCAAAAAAGGTTCCCTCGTGGGCGTTTGATCGGGTAAGGTTTTTCTTTGAGGAAATCATTTCCCACTGCAATCTGCATAAAATTTGGCCTAACTGTGCATGTAAAGAAAGACTAAAGCTGCACTAGCAGTTTCTCAATAGAACATTCATGGGACCAGCCTTGCTCACAGCTGGCCGGAAAGTAGCAAATGTAAAAAAAAAGTTTGTTTACTTTGGAAGTACAATATCAGTAAATGCCAACCTAGATCATGAGGTACGAACCTTTGGCAGACGTCTGGGTTCTTCTTCTTTAAACTTTCAGGTAGAGTTGAGCCATCGGCTCTTGGAACTCTAGGCCAGCAAAAAAGAATAAGAGCTCCCTCTCACCGGCCTGAATGAGAACAGTATTCTCTGTTCTGTCTGGTAGGTTGGTCAGACTAGCGACAAGAGGTCTCGTACACTAAGACCCCCGCAATTTCCCTTTTCTATACCAGGCTAACCGTGCAGGACACGCCATTTATGTAACGGCCCCTTGCGGAACAGCGCCTGGATTGTGACAATGTTGTGGGAGCTTTTGTTACAACTCCGCACAGTGCTATGAGCATGCTCTCGCACCCCCTTAGGCACTCCCACGGGAGTCTTGTTTTGCTATCCTTTAGCCTAATCTTTCCTCCTTCAATTGTTTCCAACCGGGCGCCACTATGAGGCAGGGTAGCATGCTCGGGGACTTCTGTATTACGGAGAAGACTCGGCACATCTACAAAATTGTAAGTGTTTAGTTCTTTCCGCACTTAAGTTAAATATGCTTCAGAGTCTTGGACCCCCGCTACATCAAAGGACTGAACATTTTCTGAGTAAAGTCACCAGTGAATCGGTTTGACAACATACCAGGCTGCGAAAGCCTATACATGTCACTGATTGGGAGTATCCAGACCACATTAAAATATCCCAACTACGTTGGGCTAGTCATATAGTCATTAGGTAGACAATCACCTTCTCATGGGGAGCTGTGCGTTCTAAAGCGCTATCAAATGGTAACACAATGGATACCTATAAGATACTGTCTAGACTCTAGACCAGTGATTCCCAAAGTGGTCCCCAGGGACCCTCAGGGGTCCACGAGGACTTCCAGGGGGTCCACGAAAGTGAAAAAAAGAATTGGGGTCCATGACATCCAAATGGGGGTCCACGAGAGTGGATCTCATTC
>JADKLZ010077680.1:11752-30891 GCA_021533235.1 Biomphalaria straminea | reverse complement strand
GACTTATATACGTACCTCTCTTTTCTATTTCTTCTCTCTTCTGCCTTAGTGACTTATATACGTACCTCTCTTTTCTATTTCTTCTCTCTTCTGCCTTCGTGACTTATATACGTACATCTCTTTTCTATTTCTTCTCTCTTCTGGCTGTATCCCTCCCTCTCTATCTTTTTTCTCTTACATTATCTCTTTCTTTAACTCTCTTAGTTTCTCTAGACGAAAGTATATAAGAGACTTATATATGATCATCCTCCTTTATTTGACACCTTCGTTTCACTTCTTTGATTGACTGCTATGTTTGACTTAGCTGTTTGATTTTTCGTCTTTTTTTAAAAGCCAGAGTCTCCGTTACGAAGCTTACCACTAAATGTAAGTCCATATTTTGTATTGCTATCTCAATCTTAATCATTAGAGAAGTTAGTTTAGATGCCTTTAGTTGAATGTGTAGCTGCGTTGAAAATTGAACACACTGGTAGCGTTCAATAAAAGAAAAGAATTTTCTTTAGTGTAAAAGACAAACAAATCTAACAAACGGTAAAAAGGGAAGGGATAACAATGATACATTATAAAGTAATCTATCTAGGAATATAGATAACTAAAATAATTAAATCTTTCTATTTACTAATGATGGAAGGCCTACAAATAAAGTGCCCTATTGTTTGTAAGACTTAGCTTTAACGTTCCAGCATTTAGCTGCTGTTCTCTCATATTCCTATTCTACTATTCTATTGTTTTGGTGCTGTAGACTGTGTAAGTCCATTAGCGTGAGTATTAGCGTTAGAAGTCAGCTCCAGCTGAAAATTTTGGTTGAGATTAAGGTTGTCAAGCGGATGTTGTCCATCCTCGATGTCTGATAGACGCGGCGTTATTGTGATTAAATTAAAGTTAACAGTTTCTAAAAAAAAAAGATGTCTTTGAAAAAAAAAAACTTCTTTACGTTGTTACTTGTTGAGGTATTAATCATGACGATAATAATATATATATATATTTGTTTCACAGTTATACATATCACTCAGCCTAAAAAACGTAAGTACCATATGATAAGTTAATGCTAGATTCTATGAAATGCATATTATACCAGTTTGATAACATTAATTTTTCTGACTTATTGAGATGCACTCGATGAATAATTACAGCCACATTCACATACCAAACGTATCCTTCATCCTGATTTAACTATGTGATTTGTCCTCGGCTAAACCTAGGATTTATCTAAAAATAAGCCTTCTTAGTCCTACACAAATCTTAAGCCTTGTCCTAAGTCTATCCAAGGCTGTGTCCTATAGGCCTATTATAAGCTGGCTCTAGGCCTCATCTTAATCTAAAAGTCAACCATCCCCGAACAAGCCACGCGTAGGCAGCAGTATCGTGAAACACATCTTATTTTATTTTATATAAAATACAAATTTTACTTCACTAAAAAAAAATATGATTGCGTCCTATAAGTGTATAGAGGTCAATCTAATCACGCATGTTAGTCAACGACTTAAAGTCTTCCAAGTCACTGGTTTTCCTGGCTGACTCAGGCAACCCATTCCATTCTCTTAAGTTCCCCTCTCAGACCTTGCCATCTATGGAAAAAATCAACGTGCGTACCTGATGTACAAATGTTGTCATTGAATCGTTTAATCATCTTACGTTAAGTTTCTCTAGCTAAAGCCCCCTTTCAGAGCTTCTCATCTATTGAGCAGATGTTGTAAACGTAATCTGTTATTGTGGCCAACGGTTAACGAGGGTGTCATGTGGCCAGCACTACGACCAACCGCAACTAATGTCAAGTACCTATTAGAACAGGGCGGACTTAGACGCGCTTAAAGATACCGAAAAAAAAATCCCAGTCTTCCCCAGGATTCGATCCCTGGACTCCCGGGTCGAAAGCCATGCGCTAAAAAGTTCCTATTATATAGCACACATTTTCATGACGATTAATAAGTGGGGAAAAAAAAAGTAAAACCACGGTTTTCTACAGTAGTAGCAATAAAGAGTTCATTTTATATAGCAAACATTATCTTGACTATTGAGAAGGAAAAAAAGTAAAACCACGGTTTCATACAGTATTAACAATATAGAATTGGCCTTAGTTATGTTATTATATTTGTGACTGTTTGTTTCACTTGACTTTCAGTACCAGGAGTTTGGGGAGTGTGGTCGGAATGGAAGTGTATTGAGAACTGCTCCGTGACATCTTTAGTCCGTACGAGGTAAATCTACTTTCATTGGCTGATCTTTACAGACCAAACGATGCTGGAAATGGGATTCTATTTCCAAATTATATTTATTTTAAAATGCAGTGTGCATAGAATTTGACTACACGGCAGACAGACTTTGATTATTAGGAAGACAGACTTTGATTATTAGGAAGACAGACTTAGACCATTAGGAAGACAGACTTTGATTATTAGGAAGACAGACTTAAACCATTAGGAAGACAGACTTTGATTATTAGGAGGACAGACTTTGACTATATTGAACAGAGACTTTGATTATTAGCAAGATAGACTTAGACCATTAGGAATATAGACTTTAATTATTATCAAGACAGACTGGGACTCTCTGTCGTCTTGTCCTTCTTTGACATCTTCTCTGCATTTGACATCTTTTCCGTGATTGTCGTCTTTTCCGTCTTTCGTCTTTTTTGTCTTTCTCATCTTTCCGTGCCTGTCATTGAAAGATATTCTACTCAAGGCAAAAGACAGAAAAAAATGGAGAAAGACGGTTGACCGATCATAAGTTGTGCCCCAACGGTTTAGCAGACAAAGAGTTAATTGAAGGTGAAGGCTACAAGGGGTTAAAGTAATACAACATCCTTGCAACCTTTTTGTTATCTGTGACGATGTCAAACAAAGATTTCCTTATGTGCGACATCGCATTTTATACATAAAATAAATGAGAACCTTTTAGTCTATGTGTACTTCTAGGAAATGTTCGGATCCCCCTGAAGGACCAAGATCGTTTGAATGTCCAGGGTTTACGTATGAGCTTGGAAAGGGAAAATCTTGCAATCTCATATGTGAAATTTGTAAGTAGAACTGTCAGGATTAGAAGACTAACCGAAGATTCATTTCTAAATATTAATTTGAAGTCTTTTAATCATAATCTCTTTAACCAGTCAAATAAATAAAAAAATCAAATTGTTCGAGACGGAGAAACGAAATTAAGTGTTACACACAGAAGTATCTCCTTGCACATGTGCAGACAGGTAATAGTGATACTAAAGTTCACGGGACATATTCATGTTTTGCGTGTGCGTATGCCGCAGATGCTGCCGGGGGGGGGGGGGCGTTAAATCTCGGTAGTTGAAAATTCAATTCAAACGTCAACGGCATAGAACATTACGATATACATATCCGTGTTGTTTTCCTCTGCTTGGGTTTTTAAATATAGATCTAAGAGGCAGAAATCTCAGTCTAAACTTTAAAGGCACCGCTCTGTTGGCTATGGAGTCGGGGTGGCTGAGTAGTAAAGAGGTTGGCTTCCGAAACCATGTCCCGGGTTCGAATCCTGGTGAAGACTGGGATTTTTATCTTCTGGATCATAGGGCGCCTCTGAGTCCACCCAGCTCTAATGGGTACCTGACATTAGTCGGGGAAAGGTAAAGTCGGTTTGTCGTTATGTTGGCCACATAACACCTTCGTTAACCGCTGGCTACGAAAACTGACATCATTTACTATCACCGTAATGATAAGTTTGATTTTGTTAATGATATGAACTTCTGGACCATACGTATTGAGAAAGGCTCTTTCTTGTTTTATTCATCTTTTTTAATTAGGTAATTTAGTTTTAAAATTTATTAAATTTTACTTTGACTGACAAAAAAGATAACAATCATGTACTATTTTGTTTTTGTATTCTTAGCTTGTCCCACCGGACGCTGGGGCTTCAACTGCTCGAAAACTTGTCGTTATTGTAGCTTACCATGCGATAAGGAAACCGGAAGTTGTGGCGCATGCTTGCCAGGTTATCGATACCCTCATTTAGGATGCCAGGAAGGTAGTCCTATTTTTTGTTGATCACCAATTTTATTTAGGTCATTCATGTGTCTCTATTTGATGCTTGATGCCTTTCAAATTACAAGCAATTCTGTAAAGAAAGTCTGTCTTTCTGTCTGTCTGTATTTTCTTTTTCTTAGTTGTTGTTTGTTGTTGCTTTTTGTTATTTTTTTCTACAACGCATAGATCAACGCCCTTTTGCCTGTCTGACTGGTGCGATTTTGTTACACATTATTTCTGCAAGAACAATTATCGGATAGAGTTGAAAATGTACACTTTCTGTATCACCTAACAAAACATTAATCAATGAAAAATGTATCTATTAGTAATAAATTTTCATAAATGCGTTAAAATATTATAAATAGCTATCGCCAATACAAAATAGTTTCCTATATTTTCATTTACAATATCGAATAAATAACTTTAAAAATAATTTATAAATATTTAGAAGAAGTGATGGCGTTGATGGTTTCTGAAAAAAAAAGAGCCGTTGCATCAGAATTTTAAAACGTCTGAGATATCACGATGTCGGATTTTATAAATCTTTTCTAGTTAACGAGATCTAAACAGGACGAACAGACGGACAGACAGACTGACCACACAAAACTAACAGCTGCTATTTGGGAAACGTATGTAAAAATAAAGATAAAAATAAAGTTATCAACCCTGAGCTATTTTTATTTGCCATAACAGCTTATAGTATTATCGGGTGGGTAGGTTAAGGAACAACTTCCGGTGTTATTGACACCCTAATTACGCTGCACTCCTATTTATCCGCTGTTCTTATATCTATATCTGCAGTCTGCGGTGAATTTACATTCGGATACGGTTGTTCTGGCGACTGCTTCAAGAAATGTGGAGGCCACGAATGTAGTGAAAAAATCAACGGAGAATGTCCCTGTAAGTTGATGTGCTGATCTCTTTACGTGTTTCAGATACCCATTAGAGTTGGCTGAACTCAGGGGCAGCCTAAAAATCCCGTTTAAAATTAGAGTCTTCACCGAGATTTGAACCTTGGTTCGGAAGCCAAGCGGTGAATCACTCAGCCACCATTCTCACAAAATATAAAGTTTCTTTTCAGACATTACGATGTATAAGGGCAGATGTTGTCAAGGTCATCTGTTTCTGTGGCCCACAGTTAGCATGTTTCATGTGGCCAGTAATATATTTACCCTTAAAAATTCGTCGCTAGATATTCCTGCATTCGATATAACTCTAACATGTACTAATTGAAAAGAAAATCATTTTAGCTGTTAATTTATTTTTTCTGTAGTTAATATAAATCCTTTTGACTCCAAATGGGTCTGAAACAGTACTATAAGGTCTCCCTTGTTTGGGGGTCTTGCTAATGCAGGGGTTCTCAACCTTTGGGTCGCGACCCCCTTGGGGGTCGATTGACAATTAGCCAGGGGTGGCCTAAAACCATCGAAACTATGGATTGTTATTGTCTACTGCTGAATGTATGGGGGGGGGGGTCGATGTAGAATCGGAAATTGTAAAAAGAGGTCGCCAAGCTTAAAAGGTTGAGAACCACTGCGATATGGAATCTAAGCAATTTAAACAAATTTATTTAAAAAACAAATATTGATACTTATTCTACTTGCTGGCTTTAATTTGTTTATTATATGTTAGCGATATTCCGACATATTTTTATATCTTGCTCTGTCTTATTATTATATTATTATAAGCTTATATCAACTCTGTCTGTCTGTCTGTCTGGTAAAAAGTGTGTACACGTTATTTCTCCCACACCCATTCTCGGATCAAGTTGAGACTTCACATAAGTATTGATTGGCTTAAAAATGAATCCACAATTTTTTTTTTTAAACAAAATTA
Organism: Biomphalaria straminea; assembly: GCA_021533235.1. NCBI lineage: Eukaryota > Metazoa > Mollusca > Gastropoda > Planorbidae > Biomphalaria > Biomphalaria straminea. Next base: position 25,069 of record JADKLZ010077680.1, on the reverse strand, counting down.
GGCTAATACATATGTTATTGCACTGTAATACAATGTAACAATTTGAATCAACGTTAACTTTTGTTTACATATGACAGTTTTCCTTGGACGAGGGAAGTATTTCTTTTATATCATTCCGTTACTTCTGATCATGCCGGTCATCTGTTGTTGCAAGAAAAGGTAGCGTTGGTATTTGTTAATGTTTGTTTGTAAAATGTTTTACATGTGTCGGATGTTCCTTCAGAGTCTAAGATAATTACTTCCTAGTCCAAACCTCCCGCAGGTCGACAGGGGATGGGAGGGGGCAGGGTTCAAACCCTGGACCAACGATAAATCTGAATGACAGTACAGCGCGCAAACCGCACGACCAGGCAGCCATGTTGGTATTTGTAAATGTTTGTTTGTAAAATGTTTTACATGTTTCGGATGTTCATTCAGAGTTGAAGATAATTAATTCCTAATCCAAACCTCCCGCAGGACGACGGGGGATGGGAGCGGGCAGGTTTTGAACTCTAGACCATCGATAAATATGAATGACAGTCCAGCGCGCAAACCGCATGACTAGGCAGTCATGTTAAAACTGAACATTGTATCTTGACATGATAAGCTAGGTCTGGACAGTTTCTTTACATAGTAAGCTAGGAATGGACATTGTATCTTTAAAAAGTATGTTAGGACCAGGGGCGTAGCTAGGGGTTCGGGGGCCCGGGGGGGGGACCGACCTCTTTGGGGGCCCCTTGCATTTTGACTTTCTAAATCTGACATGACACAATGTACGCAAACAAATATATAAGCCCAAGATTAAATTGGTTCAGTATATCAGTAAACTTAACAAAAAAAATAATTATTAAGACTCTTTTAATGAATAATACCGTTGATTATTAGCTAAATAATGAACAAGTAACAAATCTCGATTCATATCGCTTCAAGTGGTGCATTCTGTGCAGCAAAGACATCTATAACATGATCTACATCGATACTTTCTAGTATTTGTGACGTCACTGACGTTAAAGCCATGATAAGCCTTTGTGCTCCTGGAATAGTTTTTTTTTAGAATGACGCAATGGAAGTGACCTGAGTTAGCGGTATTCAGAGGATGTTGCAAGGTTTGAGCCTGTTGGTGATTGTATTACTGGTTTGTTGATGCAAAGTGCTCGTGCATCAATGACATCATTGAACACGCGATTTGCAATTTATTTCATCATACAAACAGTAAAAAAAAAGTCATAAGAGTGTCATCATCCAACAGGTGGCTTGGTCCAAGAAGAAACCCAAAGGTATCCATTTTCTTTCCAGCCCTTGGAATCTGTCCTTCATCCCCATATGAAATCTGTCGAGCACTTCTGTCGCAACACGTTTGAATAGCAGTTCTATTGACAGTCCTACTGAGTCCTACATTAGAACCCAACTTCCCATCAAGTCTTTTCTTTCTTCTGGTAGTTTTGATTACAGGGAATCCATAGCATTCATTACCTTCTTTTGCTTTTTCGTTGGATTGGGTGATCAGTTTCGTCCGTTTCTCACCATTTTGCAGAAAGCATGAATGAGTTTCAATTTATGTATTGTTTATGTTTTGTGCGATAGCACAAAGATTCAGGTAGTAGCACACAGAAGTGGGAAAGATCCATATCTTGCTATGCTCGAGTATAGAAATACTCAGATAAGCATCACAACTGCTGATGAGTAGAAGACTTAGGGACATCATTCCAACTGATCTCAAACTATTGAAACCATCGATAACAGAAAATGCAGAGACATTACTCAATGAACGACAGATGGAAAGCAAAGTGAAATACGATGCAAAGGCAAGGCTACTTAAAGGTAAATATAAAGTGAGAGTTCGTCTAGAACAAACATGGCAGAAAGCAGTTGTCAAAAAAACATTCATCACCCAGATCTTACATCATAAACAAACGATGGGAAAACATACAGAAGAAATCAAAGCTTTTTGAACAAGAGTTTCGATGAAGATATCTCTGGGTACCATGATACCGATGAAGACAACGAGCAGTAAACTGCTAGAAAAAATAAAATAGACAGTTATAGACCAACGTCTAGCGAATCTATTGCGCCAGTCAAGACTACCAGAAATGGTCGAATTGTTAAAGTTCCTAGTAGATATCAGTCTTAAGAACTTTAAAAGGAAGGATGTGATAATAACTTGAAAAGGAAGGATCTCTGTGGTTAATTTGGGAAAAAAAGTTGAACAATTCATGTACAGTTACAAAACAGGTGACAATTATTGGATCTATCTCAGCAGAATGAATAGCTGACAGGTTTAGAGAGTGATTATCACAGTTCAGAAATGTTGCTTTTGGATTTATGCCTAACAGACGTATGCGCAGGCCAGACAGACGGCCACTCATTGTGGTTGTGATATCATAGGTTTAGCTTTTGCGTCACGCTGTTTTTTAGCCCCACTCTGATCAACTCGGCATGGAGGAAATTCCCATAGAAAGAATATCATTTATTTTATTTCACAAATAAACAAATATGCCATGATTGTGAAATTTCTTCTGACGAAAAGACGTGCATTTGTTGTTGTTTTTTTTTATTAATTTTCCCATCTTTGCAATTCACTCTTTTAGCACTCTATAAGAACGATTTTTTTTTTAATTTAGAAAAGCATGTTTCCTATTGATTGCGGGAAGATGAATAGAGGGGTAATAACTCGAGTGTGAAGTTAATTCTGAAATTAAAGAAGCCAAACACGAATAATGGACAATTCTAGCATTGTTAAGAAAAACTAATGGGCCTGTTATGCCCGATTCTGTAAATTCTGCTTCAAGGTTAATTAGCGTAACCTTAAAATACTCGCCATTTAAATCTATTATTAGTAAAGGTAACAAGATACCTGGAATTCTCTGTATACAGGGGCGGCCTTTGCAGTGCGACGAGTTTCTTGTACGGGGCCCTGAGCCGTAAGGGTAGACTACATATATATACCGTACCACATCACGCTAACGGGCTAATCCGTCTCTAACGCTGGCATGGGCCCCCAACAATAAAAATTCAGTATGTCCGCTTTTAACACTGTGGGCCTGATTTTTGTTACAAAACAGAATATTACTTAGGTACTGTTTGTCTACCGGTGTATATACAATATTGTTATTGTTCTGCATAAAAGATTTTCTTTGAAGTTTAAAAAGTTTAAAAGAAAAATACTCCCATGGCCTCACGATGTCTATGCACAGAAGCATAGAAAACACTTAGGCGGAAGTAATCAATCCAAAGAGTTTATTTTGTATTCAAACATCGACGTCTAATCGGATTTTATTAAGAAAATGTGTAGTGATCATGTTTGTTACAATAAAATCTCCAATCGCGGGGCCCCCACAGGCGCTCCACTTGCCACTTCTAAGGCCGATACTGATGTACATCATACAGTTTTGTTCGTGGCAACAAAGAGAGTAGGCCTAATACTCTTTGTTTTTGCTGCAAGAACAGGTTTGATCTCTTTAATCGGCAACAAATCTATTAAAGATTTGTATTTTAAAATGTAAAACTAACTTTAAAAAACAACAACTTTGATCTGTGTGTGAAAAAAATATTTTAAAATGTCAACAAAGTCAACTTTCTGATAGACCTAGATCTAGATTTAGTATTTGATATAAAGATAATCCATAAATGTTAAAAGAAAATACACCTGTTGACACTATTTTTCAATCAAATATATTAATTTATGTATTTCGAAACACCCATTTGGGGGACCCCCCTAGGCGGGGGCCCGGGGGGATTTTGAAAACCTCCCCCCCTCCCCCCCCCCTACGCTACGCCACTGGTTAGGACTAGCTATCGTTTGTTTACAAAGTAGTTTTGAACTGGACATTGTTTCTTTATATTTGTAAACTAGAACAGGACATCGTATCTTTACATCTTAAAATAGGATTGGCCCTTTTTTTTTTTTGCGCTGTTAGTTTAGGGAAAGTAAAGGCGAATGGTCATTGTGCTGGTCACATGACACCCTCGTTAACCGTTGGCCTCAGAGAGGAATGGAGAAAGGCGGTCGACGAATCTCGCTCGGTGCCCCAGCGGTCCAACAGACTATTTGATAGGTAAAGGTTACAAACTAAAAGCGACAGTGCCTGGCAGAGTTACTTGAACTGTAATCTTTCTTCAAAGAATATCAGAAGGTCCCCTTGTGAGATATTATGTCTGTTAAATAGCAAGGGAGTTCATCCATGCCCAATGATTAAAAAAAAACAAGATTACAAAGAGAGTTTGTGTGATACATAAACTCAGAGGCGGCCCCCGTCGGAGTCGGATCCCTGTCAGATCCGCCTATTCGCAAGATGTTTCAGATGTTCCTTCAAAGTTGAAAATAATTAACTTCTCGCTGGACGACGGAGGATGGCGAGCAAGGGTATAAATCTGCCTTATCTTGATGTTTCCCCACTAGACTGTAGTTCGGATTTATCGTTGGTCCCTGGCTCAATTACTGCATGCTCCCATCCCCTCCTGTGGAAGGTTTGAAATAGTAAACTATCTTTAAGTCTGAAGAAACAATCGAAACATGTAAAACAAACAGACACATAACCCGGGAGCGTCGAGATAATCAGTTCAGCATGCTTGTGGTTACAAACTAATAGTCTGATATATTATGTCACACGAGCGATTTTAAATAATCTTTCAGCATTGATCTGTAGAGATGTAGATGTACACAAACTAAACTTCTGATTTAGCACTCTTAATATATATCTTATTAATTATAATTATTAATAATTTGGGTGTAATTTAGATAAAATTTAGGTAAAATTTAAATAAAAAGCCCAGATAATCATTAGAATGAATGCAATATGAAATTTATAAATGGAAGATTAGTTTTAGTTTATTATAACATTTCAATGTAAATCTAGACATAAACATCCGGAACAATCTATTATTGATATTTTAAACTATCGCAATATTTCTGAATGAACAGTAAAGGTTAAATATTATTTTCAAAAGCCTTTAGTTTTTTTTTATCTAACCGTGACGGACAGACCAACAAACAGTTAAAACGCACAAAAATATGCTTCTTTCATTCTAATAATGACAATAAAAAAAATTTCATTTTTAAATGTGATTTTTAAAAAAGATTAAGAAATTTGTTTAGAATCATGTCATGGCCGGACTTTACGCTATTACACGGAAGTCGCTGCTAAAAGTTCATTTAAAAAAAAATTATATCAAAGATAAACGACAGATCTAATTTAGTGCCCCAGCGTTCAAAATATACATCTTCCGTGCTTTGATCTCTCAACGTTAGCCTTGTAAAGCCGATGTTCAAGGCAATTGCCACACCTCTTGTATGAGTTAATTACTTTATTTTTTCTATTTTTATTTTAATTAATTACTTAGAAAGTAGATAATCTACTGTTTGAACAAATTAAATGTGCAATCAGGGCCACTATATTAGATTATTAATTGTCTTAAATTAGGTTTCAATTATATTGCATACTAATTAGGTTTTTTTCTCTTTAAATACTGCTTGCATAAAATATTTTTAAAAATTAGATTTTGAGGTTTTATAAAAAAAAAAGTAGCCGTTGCATCAGAACTTTGAATGATCTATATTATCGTGATGTCAGATTTTCATTTTCTCTTCTACTTTCTGAGCACTAAACGGAACGGACGGACAGACAGGCCACACAAAACTAATAGCGTCTTTTCCCCTTATGGGGGCTGCTAAAAAACAATAAACAACTGAAGTCATGAAATTAAATCTCATACAAGAGATTTGGTTCCTAAAGCTAGTTATATACTTTTTTGCCGTTATGGAAATGGTTTTTATTTAGATCTGCTTACGGTGTTCATAAATTATTATAAGTGACGCATTTGAATAAGAAGTTCGACAAAAAAGATGGCCACCCCTGGTCTAATGCATATAGACAAGACCTCTTCAGCATTTTGTTCTCTGTGTTTCTCGTTGACAGATTCGGCATAGTCCAAGACATCTCAGAGACGGCTGACAGTGTCGAGCTTGTTGTCAGTAAGCCAGCGAGCAGTGTTAAAGCTTCAGTATCGAGATCCGTTCGATCCATGGCAAAGAGTTCCAAAACCAGCACAGCGAATGAGGAAATAATATTTCCGGCGTCTGTATAGCACTTGGACAAATCATACTGTGACAAAGAGAATCTATGAAAGTTGTAAATCAATTACAGTTATTTTTTTATTTCTCTTGACTGGACTCAGACAAAAAAAAACCCTGTTAATTAAAGATGAAGACAATTTGTTGTTATTTCTTTTTCTGTTTATTTATTTCTCAATTTAATTATTTTTTGTGTAATGGGCTAATGGTAAAGGCATTTTTCAAAGTACAGTGAACTGAACACGAAGATAAGTCCTCCAAAGATAAGCTGGTTGGAAGTCGTTAAAGACTAAAGCGGCCTCTTTTTTGATATCCTGTAAGAACATCTGCTGACATTATTATTATTATTATAGCTTTTATATAGCGCTACTTTCATGCTTATAGCATGCTCAGAGCGCTTTGGTCCAATCTCATTTGTGGACCAGTGGGGGGTATCTAGGAGTTGGTTTCCCGTGCTGCCTTTGGGCACTCAGTAAACACAACTCTGCCCGAGTCGGGTGTCGAACCTCGAGCCCCCTTCTAGGTAGCCAAGCAAGCCAAGCTCAAGCCGCACTTAGCCTCTCGACCACGCTTCCCACATTACAATAATTACACAACAAACTTCAATTTCGAATCTAATGGGCAAAAATAACTAGCTCTTCACAATCATTTTTTTAAGGCATAATATAATGAAATGTGTCTGAAACACACTTAGCACGAAAATGTCCAGCGCCAAAACGACCATTCCTGCTAGGGTTTCTGATGTCCATCTGCATATATTTTCACCCTCAACATAGATTTATAACTATATGGGTAATAATGCCTAACATCAATTGTAATAACACGATTAGTCTAATTAGTGCCCTGGAGGTGCGCACTTTGCCTAACTCTCCTATTAACATGACGCATCTCTAACATCAACCAAGAGTCATGATATTTATAAAAATCGTGTAATAAAATAAATAATTTTTTGTTAGCAATAAAACAGAATTTTTGAGCAATGGTATTTTTTATTACGCTGTCATAGTTGATGTTGGAATTTTATTTGGGGCGCCTCTAAGTCCACCCAGCTCTCACGGGTACCTGACATTAGCTGAGAAAAGTACAAGCGAATGGTCGTTTCAGTGGCGTAGCTAAGGAGGAGGGGGGAGAATTTGAAAATCACCCCGGGCCCCACTTGAGGGGGCCCCCAAATGAATGTTTTCTACGTTAAAAAAATTAAGTATTACGCAAAATATAGGGCCTCCAAAGAGGCCAGTCCCCCCGGGCCCCAAAACGATGGAAAATTTCTAGCTACGCCCCTGGGTCGTTCTGCTGACCACATGAACCATCTTTAACCTTTGGCCAAAAAACTGATGAATTTATATCATCTTCCTTATAGATTGCATGGACTTAAATGGGAACTTTATTTTTTTTTATTTGTACGAACTGTCTCAGCATCCCTACTACAAAAGTCAAGGGGCAGGCGAGATGAAAATGACATAGCTCTTCGTTTCCCGAGTTCCATTCCCGCTAAAGACTAAACAGGGCGCCTAATCGGTATGGTAACAAGTTCTTTGTCAGGCTTTCAGGAGGACGCCTCCACAGAAGTACCTCTAGAAACGCTTTGAAGAGAAGCCCAGCCCCCCCCCCCCCCGCTCCAATTTTGCCATCCAGCTGGATAATGTTAAAGAACAGATTGGCGTTTCCGTGGGGCGCCTCTGTTACGTCGACCACCTTTTAGCTCACCAAAAAAGACTGCCTTTGGCATAGCTGTCGGACCAAAAGAACAACAGCTGACAGGATAAAAAATAAAGATATAAAAATAAAAAATAAAAAAAGATTTGGTTACGAAAAGTATCACTGCACCCCTACACAGACGATGATGGTATTGTCAATGTTTCGTGAGTTCGTGTTCCGATCCTAATTTTGGAAGGACGCACAAATCTATTACAGGCACTAGAAAAGCACACTCGTTGAACATGTAATAAATCACTGATCCATACATTGTAATAAAGTTTCAAGACATTGTTGTTAGATCTAACTAAAACGGTAAAGTACTGAAACTGATTTCTTGAGTACATAATTATTCTCACTCTCAGAAGAAAAATGAAAAACAACAAAGCTTGTCTAAAAGCAGGACTAAAGATAAAGTTTGAAGGAGATTATGGATGTAGCAATGCATTTATAGCTTTAAGTACATAAACATAAATATTAAAATATGTCCACATACAGACTAGCTATGTGAAAATCCATAAAACCGGAAGTCAAAAAATAGCATAAAATCTTGAGATTCGTTTTTTTACTTTTTGTATATATAGGCCTTTGATTGAAATCGATTATGGTTTTAAATCCATTGTAATCATTGCTAAAAGGGGTGAATATGATTACTTTTTATATCAAGGAACATTGTTTTTTATGTGGACTTTAAAAAAAAAAGTATTTTCTTACTTTTTTTTTACTTAAAAGTATACCTATTTTTGTTTTTGCTGATACTCATTTCAGATTACACTCTAGAACCTGATTTTTTTTATGGTAATAGAATATATATCTGGCCATATTTCTGCCAAGTTTTATCACGATACCTTTGTAACATCGATTATAATGTTAATGCAAAAATTTGCACTGCCCCCTATGGGATTTTTTACTTTTTTTTTTTTTTTTTGAAAACTAAACTACTCTAGGATTTAAATCTTGCCCAGGCTAGTAGATATAACAATTAAGTATATTTATAAATAGTTTTAAAGGATTTAAAAAACTAACTTTATTTTTTATAATTTTAAAACGCATGTGAAAAAAAAATTGTTTCAGACGATTTTGATCCCACTTTTTAAATATTTTGTTATTTTCTCCCATCACATCGCCGCCATTTTTTCCACGCCTCTCTGACGTTTCTTTTAGATCTAGACCCGATAATTTGTTTATTTCATCAATATTTACATTTTAAACAAGTAAAGTTCATAAAAATAAATTAAATCCGATTTGTGAGCAAGAAATTTACTACGAATACTAGATCTACAATTAAATTTCTTATTCAATAAGTAGATTTATCCTCTACGAAACTCAATTCCAACTTCTTAATTGGGGGTGTGTCTCGCGAGCTTAGCGACTGAGAGAGGTGAGGTCACGGAGGACGCGTGATTTCCTTAGTTCCATTACAACACATGTTATCTCAAAACGATACAAAAAAAATCATAACTTTCTAACTATTAAAGATACAGACATAATTTATATATCATTGGAAAGTTCTTTTAAAGTATTTTAACGATGTACTAACGTAAATTTTTTTTTTCTAAGATAAATTTTTTTTTTAACATCCCTATACAGACAGATGATACATCTAGACCACATACATCTAGACCACATGCGGCCCGCCGAAGTGTTTTATGCGGCCCGCGAAAGCCTTAATAAATCATTGTAAATATCTAGAGACATTATAGAAACTTTTGATTCTTATTATTTGTAATGAAGAGGCTAAAGAAACATTGTCTCCAAAGAGTTCTGAAAAAAAAATGAAGATTATATTCAATAGCAATACTATATAAATTTAGTAAAAGACATAGATCTAAGTCAGGCCAGTATTTATTCAATGCTATGGAGAACTGCGTTGAAAGAGTTGGGATGGCTTGTACAAGATGGCAAGGGTAACAACTGGTTTTACTGAGAAAAACAACTGTTTTAATAAAATAGTAGTGGGGTAGTACGTAAATAACATGATTTTATGCTTATGGACCGCCCCTAGGCATAGTCAAAGTATGTTGCAGCAAAGGTCCATGATTGTTAAATGGCTCGCACAGGAAATACAGTTTGATATTACAGAAAAGGAATAGTGAAACATGTACTCAATGTTATTGTTCGAAGTACATTAGGTCTTTAATAAATTGCAATTTTTTATTTTGTTTTCTTTATTTTGTATATTTCTATTTTATTCGGGGCCACCAAATTCACTTCGCCTATAGCCTCCAATTCTAAAAAGGCTGGTCACGACTGGCAGTTCCCAAAAGTATGTGAAGATTTGGAATTAAAACATTCTGATGTTTTGTAACACAGTTCTATTCACTGGCCAATCATTAGATCAATATGGAATTTAAAGGAAGAAATTGTTAGGTTCCTTGATGGACATTGACTGTGACCTTTCTTTTCTTATATCTCTAATGAAGTGTTAAAGACAAACTTCGTGTGTATCATAGGAAGAATTGTAATTAGTTGTTTGTACATAAAATGTATGTGTATCTTAAATCTTTTCAAACAAAGCATATATATATATATGCGGCCCGCCTAGTCCCCAAATTTCATTAATGCGGCCCTCGGTTGAAAAAGGTTGCCCACCCCTGATCTAGACCATAGACATAAATACATATAGACTGGAAAAAGGAAGTAACTTTATGTAATTTGAAAAAATGTATATCCATTGTATTCGGATTTCCGAAATCTGACAATTTGCACGATCTCTAGTCTTAAAGATTAAACAAAACTACACTTCCTCCTTATTTACGCAGCATGGTGTGAAAGAAAAATGGTGTATCCAAATCCGCACTATTTTCATTCACAAAATAACACAGATAGCATAAATAAATATACACTGGAAAAAAGAAGTAAAGGATTCAGTCCTTAACTTTGAATTAGTGAAACTAGGGATTTTTTCAGCAGAATGTCCAAATAAGCTAAAATAAACAAAAAAAAAAAACAACAGTTTCAGAACAAAAAATAAACATTATGATTAATTGACATTACAGTCACGCTAAGAGATAAAAAAAAACACAATAGTGAAAATATTGCAATATTTATATAGGTTATGGCTGAAATAGATATGAATACTTAACTTTTATACTGCTCATGCTGTATAGTATAGTACACTAATTTACAAATCACAAATGTTCCCTTCATAAAAATATCTTATTGGCCAGTCTATACTTATTTATGTCTATGTTCTAGACTAATACAACGATAATGGAAGTTGAATTTTTATATTTTATGTTTCAACAATGTTATAAATACAAGGAAAAGGTTGCCTGAATCATTCAACGAAAAAAAAACGTCATAGCATAGCGCGGCGTTGAAAGGTTAAGCGCTCGGCTGGTAAACCTGGCATACGGGTTCAAATCTTAGTGAAAACTGAGATTTTGAATTTCGGGATTTTAGTGCGCCCCTGAGTCCACCCAACTCTAATGTTTTCCGGAATCTAATTGAGGAAAGTAAAGGCGGTTGGTCGTTCTGCTGTCCACATAACACCCTGCTCGTTAACTGTTGACCAAAGAAACAGATGACCTTAACATCATCTGACCCATAGATGGCAATTTTTTGTAATTACAATAAACGACTATTAAACTATTCTTTTTTCTATCGAGAACATCAAAATATTCTAAAAATCAAATAGAAAAATAAAATGTTTTTAACCTTGGTTAGGCCGATAATAAAATATGCATCCTCTGTTTGGGACCCTTTAAGTTTAGAAATCATTAAGAAACTGCAACAGTGACAAAAAAGAGCAGTGAAATTCATAACTCACGAATATTCACATTTGAACAGAGTAAATGTTTTAGTAAAATTAAATTTGAAAAGCCTTCAGAATAGAAGACTTAAAAGTAAGTAGCGATTATACACAAAACACTGATCCATAATTTTGAAATACAAAAACAAAACATAATAAAATAATCAGACAAAAAGATGAAGACATACCGTATGATCCAAACGCTAGGACAAATTTGTACAAACGCATCTTCTACCCTAGTGCTATTAGAGCATGGAATGGGTTGCCTGAGCTAACCGCTGGATAGTCATAAGTGCTGAGCCGAAGGCTCTTCGAGCACTAAGTTTGAAAAAAAAACCTGTCTGCATCCGTCCGAGAACAAACACAAACAGTAAAAAAAAACAAACCTGCGGACCACAGGCCTGTCTGGGAGCGACCCGAGTCAATGCTTATAGAGCATTGCTGTTTCCAATACCACTCGGTGGCACCGGGGGCCTCCACCATCTACCTTCGTTGTACCAAGCTGACTGTGCGGAATCCGCCATTGATGGGACGGTCCCTTGAGGAACAGCGCATGGATTTGTGACTGGTTTGCTAACCAGGAAAACCAGTGGCTTGGCAGAATTTAAGTCATTGGTTAATATGCTTGAATTGTATGGGGGAAATTATTTGGGAATTAGTCATTGAGCTGGCCACATGATACCATTATTAACGCTGGGCGACAGAAACAACATCTATATCATCTACCCAATAGAGACGCGGTGGTTGAACGGTAAAGCGTTTGGCATGACACCCCCGGGGTACCACGTTCGAATCCTGTTGATGACTGGGATTTATATTTCGCTATCATTGGGTGCCTCAGAGTCCACCACGCTCTAATGGGTAACTGGCATTAGTTGGGGAAAAGTAAAGGCGGGTGGTCGCTGTGCTGGCCACATGACACCCTCGTTAACCGTACGCCACAGAATCAGATTACCTTTACATCATCTGCTCCTGACCACAAGGTCTGAAAGGGAGACTAACTCCTACTAACTGCCCTTATAGATGGAACGTTTGAAAGAGTTACTCACCTTTACCACAATTTAAATCGTAGAATAAAATCTTTTTTTTTAATGCCAGAATGCATAACATGATGTATATACCTTATCTTACAATGCTTCCTTTATTTTTAAACTCATTAGATGCTAAACTGAAAAACTAGCGACTCAAACAGCAGAGAAAGAAAACAAGACAACACATACGAATTAGGTCGCAAGTTTGATCCTGACATGTACCTTCATTATTTTCTTGTTTTAATCACGTTCCGGCTGTCATTGCAAGATGAGAAAGGTGTGGTCAATAATATTATAATTAAATTGTTTCCTTGAAAAACATTTTTAAGTAATCATTAAGTTTAAAGGATTGTCGTTATCTTTTCTTCCGTTAGCAGTTGTGACGTTGAATACAGGTTTATACATACTTTATTTCATCATGATATAGCAGGCGTACTACTGGACAATTAAATGCCGTCATCCTCTAAATGTGGATGAGTCATGTCACTGAATGAATTTTGAGTGTTGGAGAGTTAGGTGTATGTTATTGTTTTGTAGGTTGGAGAGCTTCTGATGTAACCAAAAGTCTGATGTACCCATACGTCTGATGTACCCATAAGTCTGATGTAGCCATAAGTCTGATGTAACCAAAAGTCTGATGTAACCAAAAGTCTGATGTACCCATAAGTCTGATGTACCCATAAGTCTGATGTAGCCATAAGTCTAATGTAACCATAAGTCTCATGTAGCAGAGAGTCTAAAGTAACCATATGTCTGATGTAGCCAAAAGTCTGATGTAACCATATGTC
>JADKLZ010077680.1:0-11742 GCA_021533235.1 Biomphalaria straminea | reverse complement strand
CTGATGTAACCATATGTCTGATGTAGCCAAAAGTCTGACGTAACCATATGTCTGATGTAGCCAAAAGTCTGATGTAACCATATGTCTGATGGAGGGAACGGAACAGATTACTGTCGCTACTGGGCAGAAATAATGGAAGTCGGATGTCCTTACTTAAGATCCTTGTTATGAATAGCCCCTCTATTGCCATCTTCTTTGCCTACTAACTATAGCAAGTGGTATATTCTTTTACCTGTTCTATTTTTTTTTCATCTCTTTCTCTTTCTCTTGTGGAATTTTTTACGTCTCTTTTCCCCTTGCAAGCTCTTGTGTGATTAAAGAGGCCGATCCTTGATACACAGCTGCGATCGCAGGTTGGGCATCTGTAATCACCAGGCGCTGTTGCATTTTGATCTTCTTTCTAACTCTTTTGTGCATGTCATCTGCAATCCAAGACCCTCCTTTATGCTCTCTCTCCATCTGCCAGTGCCACCTCTTGCCAGCTGCTACTGACGATCTTGAAGAGCTTTATCTCGCGTTTGCATACATCCGTATAACGTAGAAGTTGGCGACCAGCGGCTCTTCTGCCTTCTATCAGATCGCCATACAGAATGTCCTGTGGAAGTCAACCTACTGGCATTCTACGAACGTGGCCAAGCTAGCCAAGGCGTCTGCTGCTGATAACAGAGCGGATGTCCTGGCACCCTGCTCTTCCTAGCCCTTCCTTATTGGTTATCTTATCTTGCCACCTTATTTTAAAGATCCTCCTTAGGCATCGAATATGGAAGACATTCAGCTTTTTTTTTCCTACCATGAGTAGGTTGACCACGTTTCACTTCCGTATAGCAAGGTGCTCAACACACAGGTCCGATAGGCTAGGGCTTTATTACTGTTAGTCAGTAATATGTTGTTCTTAAAAAACTTTAAATCGAACCGGAGACAACAGGAAGGTAAACTATCTTCATTACTCTATTTACTTAAATATATATACATATAAATTTCTAACGTAAAAATGAATAAAAAAAAATATGTAGGCAGTGAATATTTCCTTAACTGTTATATATACAGAAGCAACAATTGTGAAAAAAAAACAACACTTAAGACAGCTTACGAAAAGGGAAAGAACCTAGTCCTTAAAGATATATCTACCAATAATGTCTACACACGACACAGCGCGTAGAGCCGTAGACGAGGAACAAAACAATGCCGCTATGGTTGAAGAGTTTATCTAGTGTGTTTCTACTTATCACCCTTGACCAGAGGGTATACTGTATGGATGGCTGCCCGGTCACGTGGTATGTTCGCTGGACTGTCGCTCGGTCGTCCAGATGGTCTTGTTCATACCCTCCCAGCTTTCATCCCCTCTGGTCTTGCTGGAGGTTCAAACTCAGATGTAAATTGTCCTCAACTTTAAAGAAACAAACGAAGCCTTAAAAACATTTTACAAACTAGCATTTCGCCCTAACCCTTTTACTTAGACTTCGGCGAATTGGGTGGAAAGCTGTCTCCATAAAGATCTGTCATTGGTAATATCTGAAGCCTCCTCCCACCTGGTGTTCACTGTTCTGAGGTCCTCCATGAAGGTGTGGCGCCAAGTTATACGAGGTCGTCTCAGATTGCGCTTTCCTCGTATTGACCTCCATGTCATCGCAACTCTTTGTATGCGTAGTTTGTCGTAGAACATGTCCCTCAAAACTCATGCGACGCTCTGTTACAACCTCCCTAAGTGTTCGACTCCCAGTTCGGCATAACATTTCCTTGTTTGAGACCCGTTCAGACCTTTTAGCCTTATTGAAAACTTTTTTTTTTCCTTCTTGTCAGGTGTCTCTACGTTTGGTAAATACTTTGTCCTGGCCTACCCTGGACACAACACGCCGTTACCTAACGCCGTCAATTTGCGTCTCCTCCTCTATACGTACAACATTGATGAGTTTTATGTAAGTACTCTTTCAGTTATTATGAACTAGGTTTTAATTCCTAGAGTTAAAATTTTAGAAAGCTAACCAAGTAAGAGCACACCATGAGTTGTACGCTTAGGATAGCAGTCTCGCTAAAAGAGATGTTTAGCATGTTTCAGAAATCAAGATGTAGTAACTGTGATAAAATCAATGTTTAATAAAATCATAAATATTAGAATTTTAAATGGTTTAATTTTGGTTAAAAGGAATTTAAATTATTTTTTTTTACCGTTGTATTCATTTTAGTCTTTAAAAAAATGTAACCGAAATCTGATTATTTTGACTGATAAGAACTATATTTAGATGATGTTGGTAAACGAAGTAAACAAGTGACTTTAACAATTAATTACCGAAACAAAATAATGAAGACTTTAAAAACCGTTAATGTTTAAAACCGAAGCTGCATATGTATAAGAGTTTTATTCAAAAAGTATTTGACAATGTATTTTTACCAATATTTCCCTGTTGGTAAATGGGAACTAATAAAATACAAGGGGGAACCATACTCCATAGGAACCATAATAACTTATATAAATCTCCAGGTTACTGTTAGCAGACGTGGGTCGGACTGGGAGGATGAGGCCGACTATCTCATCTCAAGTGGACAACATTACACTCTATATGAGGAGAATGATTTTGTTGGGTAAGTCGTTAATTTATCTTATCTTCTTCTTATCTTATATAATACAGACGTTACTTCAAAAAAGAAGATGATTACGTCCTACGCGTCATGCATTCAGTCATGCATATTTACCAGTGACTTAAATTCTGCCACTTTAACACTAATCATATCAGTGGCTGAGTGTTTGAGCGCTTGACTTTCAAACCTGGGGTCCTGGGTTTGAATCTTGATGAACACTGAATTTGAATTCCGGGATTTTTAGGGCGCCCCTGAGTCCACCCAACTCTGATGGGTACCTGACTTTAGTTTGGGGAAAGTAAAGACGGTTGGTCGTTGTGCTGGCCACACAACATCTTGCTCGTTAATCATTGGCCCAAAAAAACATCTGCCTTATAGATCACAAGATCTGAAAGGGCTACTTACTATTTACTATTAGTATCAGACACATGAGGGCGCGGGGGCTGAGCGGTAACGTGATTGGCTTCCGTACCGGAGGTCCCGGGTTCGAATCCTGGTGAAGACTGGGATATTTTTTTTATTTCGGGATTTTCGGGCGCCCAACTCATCATCCGCCTCAAGGCGAGTCCCTAAAAGCGTACACAATAAGCGTGGCAATCATTTGTATTTCAAGCAAGTTTGGTTTCGGAGGCGCAGTGGCTGAGCTGTAAAGCGCTTAGCTTCCGTACTGGAGGTCCCGGGTTCGAATCCTGGGATTATTCATTTCGGGATTATTTTGGGCGCCTCTGAGTCCACCCAGCTCTAATGGGTACCTGACATTAGTTGGGGAAAAGTAAAGGCGATTAGTCGTTGTGCTGGCCACATGACGCCCTCGTTAACCGTAGGTCACAGAATCAGATGACCTTTACATCATCTGTCCTATAGACCACAAGGTCCACCTTTTTTGTTGACAAAACTTAAAAGAACTTATTTTGTCTATCTGGTAAAAAGTTTGTTCACGTTACTTCTCCCTCCCCAATATATTCAAACTAAAATTTTGCATATTTAGTTTCTTTCAGAAATTAATTTAAAAAATATAATAAAAAATTAGCTCTTGGTAATTTTTTTTTATTTGGTATCTTTAACAAGGGAAAGAAGCTGTACTTGAATTTTCAGGCTCTATATGTTGAATTATTCCCCTTTATACACTGTAGAGAGAAAATTTTCAAACTAACAATAGATAAATACACAACCTTCTATTTTTATTAGCACTTACCCGTCACAGTGGTTAGTATGTCTGCTTGAGGACGCTTTAACAGAATCAAACTACAATTCAGTTTTTTCGCCTTTATTGTTGTAAAATAAATTTTAAAAAAAGCGATCACTCAGAGGTCCTCTTTCTCCTCAAACCCTTTTTAAATGGTGCTGACAAATGTTAGGATCATAGCGTATTGAGAAAGCTAAAAGAATGAAAATGCAATTGGTAAAAAAATTATTCTAATTGCAATGATTTATTATTATCAGTCTAGATCTCTGTGGCATTTTTATCTCTTGAGAGACGATCTTTTCCCTTTGCAATCCAATCCTTGATACACAGCTGCGGTTGGAGGTTGGGCATATAAAATCACCGGGTGCAGCTGCATTTTCAGCTTTCTTTCTGCTTCTATTGTGTATGGCATCTGCAATCCGAGACCCTTCTCTTATGCTCTCTTTCCATGTGGATCTATCCAGTGCTACTTTTTCCCAGCTGCAGTCTAGATCTATTACAAAATGAATTACATGACTGATCCAAAATAATTTTTAAAACTACTTGAAGAATTTTTATGATTTTCTTGTTTACAAAATTATATCAACTTTATGCTGTCTGTCTGTCTTTCGGTCTGCACCAAGTCACACATATAACTCAAGGGTTTAATTCTATCATTGTTAAGGTTTGAGCCCATCGCGCAAACTCGATGGACCAACACCCTGAAAGCAGCTTACACATTCTCCTGCCTGGTCTACGCCTTCATTCCCAAACTGTACAACATTGTGGCCTACTTTCAGGCTGTTCCGGTAGAGGGCTGGGGAAATCGTTACACAGTCATAACACCAAGGTAGGGAACTTAGAACCACTGGAAGTGAATGGACTTGTTATTGGTGGAACCATGGTGAAAGTAGGGCGGATGGTTTGGGTTGTGTAGTCTGAAGAGTTTCTGATGTATCCATGAGTCTGATGTAATTATGATAAAAGCAGGGTGAATGTTTAGGTTGAAGAGTTTCTTATGCCACCATTAGTCTGATGTAATCATTAGTCTGATGTAATCATTAGTCTGATGTTATCATTAGTCTGATGTAACCATTAGTCTGATGTAACCATTAGTCTGATGTAACCATTAGTCTGATGTAACAATTAGTATGATCTAACTGTCGGGTCTTTATTGATTGTTCAGCTACTGATTATTATGTAGTCGTTAATTGGTATAGTATTAACAACATATTGTGTCCGAACTGTACCCTAATGTAATATTACAGTGTATATATGTTTGTATTATAAGTAACCACTAGGTTATTGTAATTACGGGTATGATTTTAGGCCCAAGCCCAGTCCGACAGTCACACCATACAAATTCAGTTATGCATAAGGTAATAAATAATGTGTATGATGATTTAAATAAACTTATGAATTTAATGTAATGGGCTATATACACTGAGTGGGTGTTAATGATAATAATGAAATGAGTTAACAATAAGAACGTATGCCAAAGGCAGTCTTTTTTTGGTGAGCTAAAAGGTGGCCGACGTAACAGAGGCGCCCCACGGAAACGCTTCAAAGACCAGCTTAGACGTCAACTTTCCTTGGCTGACATAGAGGAGAGCACCTGGCTGCATGCGGCGTCGGAACGAGACAGCTGGAGGTCACTCACAAAGGCCGCGGGATACACATTTGAGACCAAAAGAAAATCTGCCGCCGAGGACAAACGCAGACGACGAAAAGAAAATCTAAACCGACCACCTGCGGACAATGGTTTTGCTTGCCCTGGATGTGGCAAAATATGTAGGTCACAGCTGGGACTGCACAGCCACGGGAAACACTGTATTCCTCATTAATCTTCGGACTCGAAGACAAGCCTATTATTAACAATAAGATATATAAACACTTGATAAGAAATAATATGCTCTAATATTCATCCCAAATAATTGACTATCTCAATACAAATAATATAATCACTTAACTTAAAAATAAACAATAAGTATACCTATATAGTTGCCCAAATTACAACTAGCGATACATGTAGAGCAGTCTTCATCACAGTCCACAGCGAAGGTCATAACACCATCAAAGGCTTAAACATCATAATCCAACAAAGGTCTGAATACCGCTGCCGCAGTCTGAAAAACGGTACACTCCGACTTGCAACCACACGTCAGACAGAGAAAAGCAAGATGAACTCAGTTCAATAGTCCAAGGCTTAGAACCACTCTGAAGCCTGAAACTAGAACCTAAAATAAGCCCCTGTAGAAAAATAAAAGAACGAAGTCTTCTTACTCTACAGATAGAATAACAAATACGATCCAATCAAATAGAATCACTATTCAATGGGAAAATTAAACTCACCATAAACAGGGGTCAAGATAATCCACTTCAAGAATAATCTGAATATCAACCAAGACACAACAATATTATTATTATTATAGCTTTTATATAGCGCTACTTTCATGCTTATAGCATGCTCAGGGCGCTTTGGCCCAATCTCATTTGTGGACCAGTTGGGGGGAGGGGGTATCTAGGAGTTGGTTTCCCGTGCTTCCTTTGGGCGCTCAGTAAACACAACTCTGCCCGAGTCGGGTGTCGAACCTCGAGCCTCCTTCTAGGTAGTCAAGCAAGCCAAGCTCAAGCCGCACTTAGCCTCTCGACCATGTTTAATGTAGTAAGTCTGATGTAACCAAAAGTCTGATGTAACCAAAAGGCTGATGTAACCTCGACGTGGTTATCTGTTGTAATTCAGGCTCATATAAATACGGGTGTGGCCGTCGAAGAAGTAGAGACCAGTTAGAACCGTCAGACAGAAAAGATTGTGTAATTCTAGTGAGTTGGAGTTAAAATAAATGTTTTCCACTGGTAATTCAGCACGCATCATTTTGAATCAGTGTATATTTTTAATAATAGTTACACTGATATTGTGTTTATACAAGAACGGAACGCTAGGCCAGACGGACGGACGGACTAACAGACATTCCAGTAAGAAAAATAGCTTCTTTTCCCCTTCTGAGGACGCTAAAATTATTACCGGTTAATTAATCGATTCAAAGATAATTTCTCATATACATAAAATATCGAATGTTTATAAGAAATGAGATTCACTAAATACATTTTTTCTTTTATTTATTTATTTTTGTTTTGTAAAATCCGGCGACAGTTTCAGACCGTCCATCCAGATCATCAATGGGCCCTTGAATCAGTCCATTACAATATATCCCAACGAAGCTGGCAAAAAAGAACTCACTAAGTATTTCCTGCAGAGAGATGGACAGTTTAAACATACATTCGTTTTTCATTTAGAAGGGTAAGTTGTTTTTCTTCAAAAATATTGCTATTTGCACTATATTATAAATGTTCATCTTAGCGTAAACACTATAAATAGCAAAATGTCGCGCACTTAATTATCAATGCAGAAATCATATTTTCCGAGGTAGGCGAGGGTTTGAACGTACTTGTAAACACAAAAGTTTCCTACAACGTTGGGCTTTGAAAGATTAGTATTTTTACAAATATTATGCATAAAGATTTTTATTATTTTTATTATTATTATTATTATAATATTATCATAATGTAGAGGTGCGGTGGATGAGTGATGAGGCGCTTCCATTCTTAGCCGGAGGTCCCGAGTTCGAATCTTGGTGAAGACTAAGATTTTTTTTTTCGTGATCCTTGGGCGCCTCTGAATCCACCCAGCTCTAATAGGTACTTGTCATTAGTTAGGGAAAAGCAAAGGCGGTTGGTCGTTGTGCTGGCCACATGACACCCTCCTTAACCGTAGGCCTCAGAATCAGATGACCTTTACATCATCTACCCTATAGACCACTAGGTCTGAAAGGGGAACTTCACTTTACTTTTATGCAATAATGTAATTTAAAATGAACAACGAATTACTATTACCATACCATACCATACTCCGGAAAATTAAAAATCACTTTAAGAAAAAAAAAGACTAGTTTGTTTCAGCAGTCTTATCAGTTCAGTAAGTCTATAAGTTTCAAGTTCCATGTTAAGTTATGTTTTATGAAACCCCGACATACAATTGGCTTTACAGATGTAACTTCTGAATGTACAAGACGTAGGCGAAACGTACAATTATTGTAAATCACCTAAACTGCAACTAGTGAAATCTGCCCATGTGGACTCTCACCACACAATGCTGACCATGTCCATCTAAACTGCATTCCCTACCAAGAGGCCCGAACAAGACACTGCCCATTAACACCAATATAGAAAAGAAAACTATAGGAAGAACTCCCTGATTTAGAAACTACTGCGCAGTTCATCTGGAGTAAAAAATAAATTAAAGCTTTTATAAAGCGCTACGTTCATGCCTATGGTCAAGTCTCGTTTGTGGACCAGTTGGGAGGGTGGTATCTGGTAGAAGGTTTTCCGTGCTGATTTAATGTTTGTAAAAATGTTTTTAAAAATGTTTTACATGTTTCGGATGTTCCTTCAGAGCTGAAGATAGTTACTTCCTAGTCCAAACCTCCCGCAGGACGACGTGGATGGGAGCGGGCAGGGTTCGAACCCGGGACCATCGATAAATCCAAACGACAGTCCAGCGTGCAAACCGCTCGACCAGGCAGCCAGTAAACACAGCTCTGCCCGAGTCGGATGTCGAACCTCTAGCCCCTCTATAGGTTTAAACTTCTTTATTCTAATTATCATGATAACGAAACCTATATTTGTGAAAAAACGTCGCAGTTGTCTTTAGTTTAGCCAGCTCTCCCCTGTAGGGATAAATTCTGGGCAGTATCTTGTTAAGGCCTCTCGATAAAGTACGCAGCTTTGGAGGACATGGGCATTCTCAGAAACACTTCACAAGGCCATCTTTTGCTTGTCCCATTATTAGCTTCTGGAAGATCTGTTGTCTAATTTTGTTGTGTCCGCTTCTATGACGAAAAATTACAGGTTGATCGTGTTGGGATATTTGATATGCACCATTTACAGGTTTACGATAAGCTTTCATTGGCGTAGCTAGGAATTTTTCATCGTTTGGGGGCCCGGGGGATTCGACCGCTTCGGGGCCCCTGCATTTTGCGTAATAGATACTTTTAAGGTAAAAAACACTCATTTGGCCCCCCCCCTCAAAAGAGAGCCCGGGGGGATTTTCAAATTCTTCCCCCCTCCTCCCCCCACCCTAGCTACGCCACTGTAAACTTCATTTGAATGCATCTTAATACAAGATTAACTATGTAATATTAATCATGTTTGATCTCAGGGCTGTCGTGATTATTGAAACTCCAAATTCGATCTTTGTCATTTCGCTTAATTCTTTTATCATTTTTAGTTCATTCAAGCTTATTATAATATTCATAAAAGTAACATAATTAATGACTAAGTATTTGCGTTTTAAATTTATTTCCTAATGTGTCGATCAAAAAAATATATTTTTTGTGGGGATGTTACAAGCAGGGATGGACTGACTGTCAGAATTAGCCCTGATTATTACCACCACCAATCAGGCAATGAGGTTAGTCTTATTACGTCTGTAAAAGCTCGTTTATAAAAACTGAGGCACCTATCCGAAATCAAGACTTATCAAGTCGTTCCGTGGCATCATTAACAGATAGGTAGTATTACAGAATTATTTGCGAAACATACTGTCACTAAAAAAAATCTCATTCGTATGGCCTTCTACCAGGGGCGGACTGGGTATCAAAATCGGCCCGGGCATTACCATATAAACCGGCCCACAAATGGCATGTCATATATATATTTTTTTTTTTTTGGGGGGGGGGAGGGTTTACCACACTATATCTTGCGTCTTGCGGGCCACATGACCGAAAAGTTACAAAAACAAATTGAAATTGTTCTGAAACTATTTAGGTAGAAACATATGGGTTAAATACTTAATTAATAGGTTTTTAGACAGTTATATATTTTTACGCGTCAGAAAATAACCACATTTCTCTACTTACAATATATGCAACAGTGTAAGTAGTTCTAACAACGACTAATATTGCGGACTCTTTTGGTAAAATAAATTCCATGGATCCTCCCTATAGGCTTAGTTTGACAATTTTTCTATTCGCGACAAAAACTAAGAACGACGCTATATTTATTTTATAATACTGTTTTTATGTTGTTTTATTAGACAACCATTCTTTCTTTATAAAAATTAATGTGTTGTTTTATTATCATGTTCAACAACAACAACAACAACAAAAAAAAAAAGAGTAAAGATAGGTTTCCTGGTAGATTCTACATTCAGAGTTCCAATTCACAAAGACACAAATGTTAAAGATCATGATACCAATCCACCAGAGAAATGAGGGCCCAAAACTAGGTACAGATACGATACATTTTTTCAACCTTTTTTTTCGTTTGGAAGTAGTATTTACACTTTGTGCCGACGTTTTCGCGGGCCGAATGGAACCACGTAGTGGGCCGAATCTGACCCGCGGGCCGTATTTCGAGCATCACTGCTCTAGACAGTACACACCGCCAAGAGACGGCTAGGGAGTCCGAGGAACTGCCGGAGGGGCACGGGGCGAAGCCCCGGAGCCTAGCACGATTTCCGTTATTTTAAGCTTTAAAAAATGCATATTCTGAGATATCAACAGTGCTATTAGACTGCTACTCTTCCACTAAAAATATTCAAAAACCAAATCTGCTATTCACTTGAGTCCAGCGACTGGTAGAAAATGGTAAAATGATTTAGTTTTTGTATTGTAAGGGGGAGGGAAACCACAAAACCCAATTTGGCTACGCTTATGAAATTTGGTGACTGTAGTTTGTTTAAGTTGGCTGCACTGGGGCAGTAAACAAAGTTTCCCTTTCAGACAATGAGTTCTGAGGCATGTGATGGTTTGAACTCCTCCCATCCCGGCTACGACCATATGTTATATGATAGGTGTAGGCCTAAGTCTAAATCTCTACAAAATATATAAAGTTGTATAATGCATCGAAAACTGTATGTCTGCATTCGTAGAATTGTATAATTTGAATATGAATGAATATATCATGAACCATTATTTATAAATCTAAGTCTCCTTTCATTTAATATCGGATGTGACAGCGCTATATAAATTTTTGTAATTATTGTAATAATTTTCATCATTAATGACTTTATATTAAGTATAAGTTTGCCATTAATTATTATGGTGTAACCATAGACATAAATAAATATAGACTGGAAACAGGAAGTAAATTTATGTAACTTGAAAAAATGTATATCCATTGTATTCGGATTTCCGAAATCTGTCAATTTGCACGATCTTTAGTCTTAAAGATTAAACAAAACTACACTTCCTCCTTATTTACGCAACATGGTGTGAAAGAAAAATGGTGTATCCAAATCCGCACTATTTTCATTCACAAAATGGCATAGATAGCATAAATAAATATACACTGGAAAAAAGAAATAAAGGATTCAGTCCTTAACTTTGAATTAGTGAAACTAGGGATTTTTTCAGCAGAATGTTCAAATAAACTAAAATTAAAAAAAAACAACAGTTTCAGAACAAAAAATAAACATTATGATTAATTGACATTACAGTCACGCTAAGAGATAAAAAAAAACACAATAGTGAAAATATTGCAATACTTATATAGGTTATGGCTGAAATAGATATGAATACTTAACTTTTATACTGCTCATGCTGTATAGTACCATAGTACACTAATTTGCAAATCACAAATGTTCCCTTCATAAAAATATCTTATTGGCCAGTCTATACTTATTTATGTCTATGGGTGTAACGAATTGATTTAGATATAGATTTATTTTTTAATTAAATATTTTTTTTTTGTAACCCTCAAGTGTAGTATTTTTTTACTATTTTTAGATCTATAATCTATGTTATTAAAAATAAGCAAAAAGAACCTTACTTTTCTATTCAAATCGCAGAAAGTAGAACTTTTATAGGCCTACACAAATTGAGCTGTGAAAAAGTTGGGTGGCTTTCAATTTCGCGGCTGTGCGACACTGTGTGCATGTGTTATTGTGAATCTCTATTAAGTATTGTTAAAGAGCTAATTGTCGCGCCTTATTTTTTTTT
>JADKLZ010077677.1:5279-27538 GCA_021533235.1 Biomphalaria straminea | reverse complement strand
GGAAACCTGAAAGAAGTATTTGAACGAATTAGAAACGCTGGAATGAAATTGAATCCAAAGAAGTGCTCCTTGTTCAGAAGGAGAGTCAAGTTCCTAGGGCATATCGTGTCGAAGGAAGGAGTCAGCACAGACCCGGATAAAGTTGAAGCCGTAAAAGGATGGCCGATCCCCGCTAATATCCAGGAGTTAAGAAGCTTTCTTGGACTCTGCACGTACTACAGACGTTTCGTGCCAAACTTCTCTAGTCTCTGTAGCGCCCTTCATCGATTGACAGAATCGAAGCGGCCGTTTATTTGGACACCAGATTGTCAGGAGGCATTTGAGAGACTTAAAAAGAATCTCGTTTCAGCACCCATTCTGGCTTACCCCATACCAGGCGAGACGTTCATACTTGACACCGATGCGAGCAATACTGGAATAGGCGCTGTCTTATCCCAAAAGGTAGAGGGAACTGAGAGGGTCATAGCTTACTTTAGTCGGAGCTTGACCAAAGCCGAGAAAAACTACTGTGTCACAAGGCGTGAACTCCTGGCAGTTGTAGATGCCATACAACATTTTCACAAATACTTATATGGGCAAAAATGTATCATTAGGACAGATCACGCTGCTCTACAATGGCTGCTGTCATTTACAAAAATCCTGAAGGACAAGTCGCCAGGTGGATTGAACGTTTGCAAACCTATGACTTCGAGACACAGCACCGAAGAGGACAAACTCATTAGAATGCTGACGCGCTGTCTCGATGGCCTTGTAGAATGGAATGTAAACATTGCAGCAAAGTTGAAGAAAAAGAAGTCATCATTGATTGCCAACGTCATGTGGTACAAGCTTCCGGGTCATGGTCCGACGAAAGGATCAGAGAAGACCAGTTGAAAGATGAAGATCTGGCCCCCATTCTGCTTATGAAGGAAGACGGACAAAGACCAGAATGGCATCACCTTTCTGACAAGGGGGCTGCTACCAAGGCATATTGGGCGCAATGGGACTCACTGACGATCGACAATGGAGTTCTCAAGAGGGTCTGGGAAACGGAAGATGGGACATGTAATCGCTTACAGCTGTTGTTGCCCAAAGTGAGAGTTGCTGAGGTGCTCAAAGAAATCCATAATAATTCCAGTGGGTCACATTTAGGCGTCAACAAGACCTTTGAAAAAGTACGCCTGCGGTTTTACTGGTTCGGCTACCGAGATGATGTAGAAGAATGGTGCCGCAAGTGCGACGTATGTGGAACAGCCAAGGGCCCGCACAGGAGAACGAGGGGACGTATGCAGCAGTACAACGTCGGCAACCCCTTTGAAAGGATAGCGATCGACGTAGCCGGACCATTTCCTAAGTCCCAGAGAGGAAATAGGTACATTCTAGTAGTCATAGACTATTTTACTAAGTGGCCCGAAGCATATGCCATTCAGAACCAAGAAGCCACCACCATAGCGGAGGCTCTTGTGGAGAATTGGATTAGCCGTTTCGGAGCTCCCAGGGAATTACACTCCGACCAAGGCCGAAACTTTGAATTCAGAATCTTCCAAGAGATGTGCCAGGTACTTGGAATCGAAAAGACAAGAACAACCCCTCTGCACCCCCAGTCGGACGGAATGGTAGAACGCTTTAACCGAACACTGGAACAACACCTGTCGAAAGTCGTCGATGAATGTCAAGATGACTGGGACACCTATATCCCAATGTTCTTTATGGCATATAGGGGATCGATTCACAGCACCACCGGTTACACTCCAGCAAAGATGTTGTTTGGCCAAGAGCTACAGCTACCATGTGACTTGTTATTCGGGATTCCGGGAGATGTTCCAGCCTCTTCGACAGACTATGTCACCAATCTCCGAAAACGGATGGAGAAAACTCACGCTCTAGCCCGCAGAAACATCAAGATCAACAGTGACCAGGCGAAGACAAGGTACGATAAAAGGGCCAATGCCGCTGGTTTTCATGAGAACGATCTGGTGTGGCTTTACAACCCACAGAGACGGAAAGGCAAGTCACCAAAGCTTCAAACAGACTGGGACGTCCCTGAGACATGACGTTAAACTGCGCTCCTCTTTCCTTAGCCTTTTTGGAGCTCAAAAGTGCCCTACTTCTTTTCTATCATTTTATCTGCCTCCTCTTACTCTCAGTCTGCCTTCATTAACCATCACCCTGTCTCCTTA
This sequence comes from Biomphalaria straminea, assembly GCA_021533235.1. NCBI lineage: Eukaryota > Metazoa > Mollusca > Gastropoda > Planorbidae > Biomphalaria > Biomphalaria straminea. Next base: position 25,379 of record JADKLZ010077677.1, on the reverse strand, counting down.
TCTTCTAAAACCTCACAATGTCCTGGACCAGTCCGTTTGCCGTGGACTGCGACGGGTAAGGGGGGATAAAGAGATCCTGGTGTTTGAGTGGGTGACTATCTGAGGATGGACCACCGCAAGACAATACTTTGGCTCCGAGTTCCCCTAGACCTGAGGCCCAGAAGGCCCGCTCTGGGTCAACCGGCTGGTCATGTCGAGCTACCAGCATAGGTCCTGGAGGGCGGTGGCTAGAGGGTCAATCAGCCAGCTACTGTATCGGACACATGTCCGATGCAGCAGCTGACTGAGTATAGCACCTGTGTAGCCCTGGCGGGCTCATTCTGGACATCAGAGTGGCCCGTCCCCTTGTTGGACTCGGTGGCGGGTGGGGAGCACAGGTGCCGAAACATATACACTTTCTTATGGATACAAAAAAAAACCAAAAATCACTTGCCACAGACCCATGTCTTGGCAAGAAACGTCGAATTGAGACGAGAAAGGAGGCCACAAAAAGCTGTCCTACCTGGCCATCATTTCTGGTGGTCAGGTGCACAGAGGAGGGAAAAAGTCGGTAGTGGGAGAGCCCAAGGGTGTATCTAAGCTACACAGATCAAATGAACTACTCGTAGAGGTGGATAGCAAGGTACACTCTGATGGGCTTTTAAAATGCAGAAGACTCTGTGAGCTCCAAGTGGAAGTCATGCCACACAAGAGTCTGAACACCAGCAGAGGTGTAATCAGCTCTAGGGACCTGCTGGAATGTTCCGAGAAGGAAATAGTGGAGGGTATTGAAGGAGTCACCCATGCCCGGCGCATTACAAGGCGCAGGGATTGTGAGGAGGTCAAGACCGCCACTATTATCCTCACATTCGGAACTAGGACACCGCCAGAGTACGTGAAGGCAGAATACCTACGAGTTCCAGTGAGGCCCTACATTCCTAACCCTATGAGGTGCTTTAAGTGCCAGGGTTATGGAAACGGCGCGGCAGTCTGCAAGAGAAACACTGTTTGTGCTAGATGTGCCGGAGAGGGTCATGAGGACAAGAGCTGCACAGCCCAGTTCAAATGCCCGAACTGTCACGCTGGCCACTCAGCCTACTCCAAGGACTGCCCTGTGTGGAAACAGGAGGTTGCCGTGCAGGAGTACAAGGCAAGAAATGGATGCACCTTCAGCCAGGCGAAATCAGCTGTATCGGCCGTACCCAAGGGCCAATTCGGCTTGACAAAGACGTACGCCCAGGCTGCAGCTAAGATAGGAAGATCCATAGCCACACAGACGGACACATTGACCCCATCCCCTCCTCCTCCTCCTCCAACTCAGAAGAAAACTCCGCCCAAGAACTTTCCTCAAAAGAAAACAGAAAGCCCTGTGGTCATGCTAAAAAACAGGTTCTCTGTGCTCACTGATGAGAACATGGAGACCGAACAGCATGTCCAAACCAACACTCCGGAAGAACCCGGAGTCACCATGTCTGATACAGGTTCTTCTCAGAGAACCCAGTCAGACACCCCAACCTCTACTGAACCAGGGGTTGACAAACTCCCTAAGGGGAGAACTCAAAACGGAGAGGATGCCCGAGGTGAGGGAGGAGGATGTAGCCTCCGCTCTAACCAGAGGGATCTCTCTCTCTCCAGAGAGAAGGACTCCCCCCAGGAGAGGGGTGTCCTCCTCTCCAACCAAGCAGAAGTCTAAAAAAGTCACAGGAATAAAGGGAACCCCCCTCCGAGGGCCTCCCGAAGCCTAATAGCTCCAAGTAGGTCATCTAGAATAAGCCATGGATTCCAGAATTGTACAGTGGAACTGTAGAGGCCTCAAGGCCAATTACGAAGAAATGCAGCTACTGATGGACTCTGAGGCTCCTGTAGCTGTCTGCTTACAGGAAACATTTCTGAAAGATAGCATCAGTTTCCGAAGCTACATTGCTTACAGCAGGAATGTTGAGGATGCAGAAAGAGCATCAGGTGGAGTCTGTATCCTTGTGAAGGACAACATCCCCCATTAGAGGGTAGAACTACAGACCACACTACAGGCCGTAGCAGCTAGGATAACTTTACACAAGGTTATCACTTGCCTCAGCCTGTATCTACCACCAGGCGCTCCATTGAACCCAGCAGACATGGAGGAACTATTGAGGCAGCTCCCTCGGCCATATATTATCATTGGGGATTTCAATGCCCATAACACAATGTGGGGATCCAACAGTACTGACACAAGAGGTCGTATGCTGGAGGATATTTTCCTCCAACATGATTTATGCATACTCAATGATGCATCACCGACCTACTTGCACCCAGGAACTGGATCCCTCACATGCATTGACCTCACCGTATGCGTCCCCGGACTTCTGGACGACTTCAAATGGTCAGTTAGTAATGACCTACGGGGAAGTGACCCCTTCCCAATCATCATCACTAACAATCTCCCCTCAATGGGACGACCTCAGCGGTGGAAATTGAACAAGGCCGATTGGGAGCAATTCCAAAAAAAGATGATCAGAGGATATCACAGAAAGTATCCTTGATGAGCAGAACCCAGCTGATATTTTCGCTTCCAAGCTACTCGACATTGCCAGGATAGTTGTCCCACTAACCTCCGCAAATCCAAAACGGCTCAGCAAACCATGGTTTGATACAGCTTGTAAAAGTGCTATTGGCGATAGGAAAAAACGACTGGCTGCATTCATAAAGAATCCTTCCCAGGAAAACCTAAAGCTATTTAAGATAGCTAGAGCAAAGGCTAGACAAATCATACGGTCAGCCAAAAGGAATTCCTGGAGAAGCTTTGTCGGCAGTCTGGATGCCAAAACTTCTACTAGAGCGGTCTGGAAGGCAGTAAGGCGAATCAAAGGGAAAGAATCAAATGCAATAGGGCATTTGAAAAACCAAGGACGAACTGTCACGTCCCCCAGAGAAATAGCTGACTGCCTTGCATCCTCAATAGCAGAAAAATCATCCACTGCACACTACACTCCAGAGTTCCAAAAAGTCAAAACCAGGGAGGAAAGACATCCCATTGACTTCAGGTCAGAGAACAATGAAGACTACAACAAACCGTTCTCGCTTGAGGAACTGAAGGACTCGCTGGACAAGTCACATGACACAGCGCCTGGAGAAGATGAAATCCATTACCAGTTCCTCAAGCACCTTCCCGAACCCTCATTGGCAGTCCTGCTAGGGGTCTATAACTGTGTGTGGCAAACAGGCGCTTTCCCAAACAGCTGGAGGAAAGCCACATTTATACCGATACCTAAACCGGGAAGAGACGGCTCTGACCCAGCTAACTATCGACCAATAGCACTAACAAGCTGCATCTGCAAAACCATGGAAAGAATGATTAACAGTAGGCTGGTCTGGTATATTGAGAGGAACAACTTGATCTCCAAATACCAGTGTGGATTTCGGCAAGGGCGGACAACAACCGACCACCTGGTAAGGCTAAAAGCCTACATCAGAAATGCCCTATTGAAAAGGCCTATGACACGACCTGGAAACATGGCATTCTACGTGACCTGGAGCTTATGGGGCTTAAGGGACACCTCCCCCGTTTTGTAGGGGAATTCCTGAAGGACCGAAAATTTCAGGTCCGAGTGGGCACCTCCACCTCTGACACTTTTGAACAGGAAATGGGCGTACCCCAGGGCAGCATCCTGTCAGTAACCCTGTTCAACATTAAAATTAACAGCATCATTAATGCTCTATCCCCTGGCATAGAGTGCTCTCTGTATGTTGATGACTTTGTCATTTTTACTTATGGGAAAAATATGAACACCTTAGAAAGAAAATTACAGTTAAATTTAAACAAAATTCAAAATTGGGCAAATGGCAATGGTTTTAAATTAAATTTTCGGACTCCAAAACAGTTAGTATGCATTTTTGTAATTTAAAGGGGCTTCACCCAGATCCTGAATTATTTATAAACAAAAAGAGAATCCCCGTTGTAAAAACTACAAAATTTTTAGGCCTCACCCTTGACTCCAAATTTAATTTTCTCCCCCACATTAAGGAACTTAAGAAGAAATGTCAAAAGTCGTTAAACATACTTAGAGTACTCAGCCATACGGACTGGGGGGCTGACAGAGACACCTTGCTGCTGCTGTATCGAAGTCTAATCCGATCCAAGTTGGATTATGGATCTATGATATATGGAGCAGCAAGGAAGTCGTACCTAAAGATACTGGAACCAATCCAAAATGCTGCCCTGCGTCTCTGTCTCGGCGCGTTCCGCACGTCACCAATTCCGAGTCTACATGTGGAGGCTGGAGAGCTCCCCATGGACATAAGGGTGAAAAAGCTTGCAATGCAGTACATAGTAAAACTAAAATCTAACCCCACGAACCCTGCTTTTAACCCCGTATTCAATCCCATAAATGTTGAACTATATATTCGAAGGCCTAACGTCATACAGCCGTTAGGCCTTCGAATGAGAGAATCCATCCAAAATTTAACCCCACCCATTGACCAAATTGCTACAATAGAAATAGAATCCTCCTTGGCTAACTAAAAAACCCAAATTAAATTTATCCCTCCTTAATTTTAAAAAAGAAAAGACAGACCCAACCCTTTTACAAGTCCACTTTAAAGAACTGCAGGAGAGCTACGGAGATTGTGGCACCATCTACACTGACGGATCCAAAATGGATGGAAAGGTCGCGTGTGCCTGCTCCTTTCGGAACAAAACAATCTACCGTAGACTCCCTGATGGATGCTCCATCTTTACGGCCGAATTGCATGCACTGTCGCTTGCACTTATGGCCGTTAAAGCATCAGAAAGGAGAAAATTCATAATCTGCTCCGACTCCAAATCTGCATTGCAAGCTTTGGAGCGGATGAAGACTGACATTCCTTTGGTATATAAGTGCCTAAAGCTGTTAGGCCAAATAACAGCCAGCCATAGGGATGTCACCTTCATCTGGGTCCCCTCCCACGTAGGCCTAGAGGGAAACGAAGCCGCAGACAGAGAAGCAAAGAAAGCCCTAAACCAAACAGTGTCAGGAACCCAAATTCCCTACTCGGACCTGAGACAAAGTATTGCCACTGCCACCTATCAAGAGTGGCAGGACCGATGGGAGGCTGAGAATCACAACAAACTCAGGCAGATTGTGGTGGATGTACGGTGGCGGCCCACATCTAAGGGTCTGACAAGGCGTGGTAGCACGACCATGTCTAGACTTAGGATTGGCCACACCTACATCACACACTCTTTTGTGTTGAAGAAAAAGGAGCCCCCACTTTGTGAGTGTTGTGATTCTCGCCTTAAGGTGGAACATATCCTTATTGGCTGCCCCAGATACCAGGATGTCAGGGAAAATACATTGGTGCCATTGACTTACAAACACTGTTCGATAGTGTCGACCCTGGGAAGATACTGGGCTTTATCCGGGAGGTGGGGTTGTCTGCTAGGATCTGATTTGTGAGACTCTAGTTACCCGGTACATACTATTTACACTACATTTTTATCAAATATTTAAATTTTTAACTGTACTATTTTAACTGTAAATAGACCTTGATTTTAAGGAGTTAATTATATGAACCTTGGCCCCTGTTTTTATAGAGGGAAAGTAGTCCTTAATGGACTGCGGGCACGACATGGCCTATACTGTGCCGATGTGCCTAAAACTAAAACTAAATCAAACAGACTGGGAGGGACCCTACCGCGTGGTAAAAAGAATCAACGATGTTGTGTACCGGATACAGAAAAGCCCAAGGTCCAAACTGAAGGTCGTCCATATCGACAGACTCCACAAGTACCAAGGTGAAGCCGGATCTGCCCGGGACGGACAGATCTAAGGAGGGGGCAGTGTTATAAACCTGGTTTATCGGCACAGACGGGGGAGTAGTGGTGTGTGTAGTCAGCCGACATAAATTGCCCCAGGCCAGATGAGCGGTCAAGCGTGACAAGTTACAGCTGTCAGCCGAGACGAGTCGGTTCGGGAAATATCGGCGAAGTGAACAAAGCTCATCAGCGTCACGAGAACTGTAGTCATCTGACCACCCAGAAACGTCGAGCGGCGTTCTGCCCGTTTCGAGAAGGCCAGCAGGGACCCTATATAAGGAGCGCAGGTATCAGAGACGAGTCAGTCACAATTTCCCGATCTACGGTTCGTTACAACGGCTCAGTACAAGTTCGAGACGAGACGGAAAGACCAGTGCAAGTGTTGATACGGCGGTACGGCTATTAACAGAGAGATATTTGTACAGTCTTATGTTACGTGTTGCCAATTGTACAATATTGGCTGTTATTTATTGGACATTAAACCTTTACGTTATTTTGAAGCCCTGAGTTGTCAAGTTCTTTACGTTGGTGGTGTATGGTGCAGTTTGAAGAGAGCCTGGATAGCGACATTCGTAACAATATATTTGTTTCGTATGTGAATCATTTCGTACCTCATTGAAAGAAGTTAAGTCTATGGAAAATGGTGAGTAAAAAAAGAAAAAATGGACAAAAGCTGATAAAAGGGTGGTAAGAAAAGATTTTTTTTTAAATGTACAGGCAAGGTCTATAATTTTTCTTGAAATGTTCTATTTTGTATTAGATTACTGCCAGTGGAGAACATGAGACCGTGAGACCTACACAATGCCCATGTACTATGAACATTAAGAACTGTGATCATGGAAATGAATTATGAACATTGAGAATTGTGTACATTGAAATGAAGAATGAACATTGAAATGAACCATGAACATTGTGAACTTGAAACCTCTAGTCATCTGTCAAGTCAAGATTTCAAGTTGTTTTTTTTATCCAATGAAATTCAAATGCCCTTGTAAGACTTGACAGTAGTGAAAAATATTGAAATATTTTTTTTCTAGGGGGGGAGGAATCTGTTATGTACTCAATTCTTAATTATACTTATTTGGCGACGCACCATAAAAGACGCATAGTGAACTGGACTAGTGACGTTTGGGATATGTTGGGTTAGAGACTTAGAAAATCAGTTAGCGTTAGAATCTCGTAGGGTGTAGACGTAGTTTTATCCTATTAGTAATACTTCGACATTTGACTGTGGCTTACTTCGGTATTAAATTTATAGTTCAACTGTTCATCGGCATTCCTTCAGTCTGTTCTGGTTCAAATTGATGTGTCTTGTTTTCGTGTTAGTATTGGTTAGTTAACTGCATCAAATACACCCGGACAATAAAACTCAAACGCCTGCAGAGTAATTTACAGTTGACTCCAGTGCAGCCTGAAGACAAGCATAACATCACAATATATATCATTTAGCGCGGCCAATAGTAAGCCGACAATGGCTACGCAGTGTTCTATGTTTTGTAACAAAAAAGAAGGCCCACGGCCTTAAGCCGGACATACTGTCTTGTTATTGTTACAGCGTAAGAGACGGCTTAGTCGTTTAGCGTGACGTGGTACAGTATATATAGTTTATTCTTACGGCAGGGCCCCGCACATGAAACTCGCCCAGGGCCCCGCGCACTGCTAAAGACGCCCCTGTTTGTGGCAACAAAGAGAGTAATATTCTTAGTTTTTGCTGCAAGCACACGTTTGATCTCTTTTGAAAGTAAAATAAATCGGCAACAAATCTATTTAAGATTTGCATTTTAAAATGTAAAACTGACTTTAACTTTTCTCTGTCGGAAAAATATGTAAAAAATGTCAACAAAGTCAACGTACTGATAGACTTAGATCTAGATTTAGTCTTTGTTATAAATTTAATCCATAAATGTTAAAAAAAGACACCTGTTGACACTATTTGTCAATCAGATATATTAATTTATGTATTTACAAATAAATTTCGGACACCCGTTTAGGGCCCACCTTAGTGGGGGGTTGGAGGAATTTTTAAAAGCTCCCCCTCCCTCCCCCCTTAGCTACGTCACTGGGAGCTACCATCTTCTACCAAGCGCGTCCCCTGGTGGCGGAAAGGGGAAAGACCCTTATATACAAGTTTAGCTGTGAATACCAAATAAACAGCCGCGGACCAACTGGTTTGCAATCATGGAGGATGAGGTGGAGTATTTCAGTTGTTAGAATATTTATTAAACCTTCTCAGAAATCCAGGGAAATGATTGCAAAAAGCGAGTATAGAGCGCTTAAACTCTTAAACTCGTTAGCTAGAAATAGCAGTTCATCTAGGAGAGAAAATAAACACCTGCTGCCTTGCAGATGATCTTGGATGATCAAAGGCTTTGGGAGCAAACCCGGAAAAAAAAACAGGCTGAAATCGGAGTCAACGGGCCTCCTGGCACATAACACATTGACACGCAACCTCATCTATGTTGGAGTTCAGTAACGATTCTAATAGATGTGGCGTCATGCCTGTGGAATCCCGACGCGCAGGTAGGGGGCGGGCTCTCGGCCTTAAAGAGCCCACACAAGTGAGCTGGTAAATCTTTTATCTCTGCCTGTGGAGCCAGAAGCAGGGAAAAGAAAGTAAAAAAATCCAAGACCAAAAGTCTTAAAAATCTAACAATGTAACGCAGAGGGCATCCAAAACAAAAAAAAAAGCTATAAATGTTTCTGCATGAGAAAGAAATTGATGTCGCTTGCATCCAAGAAACTCATTTTAACAGTAATCTACGTCTCTCCGTTACAGGCTACACCTGCATCAGACAAGATAGAGAAATAAGACCCAAAGGAGGAATCCTCACTCTCATTAAAAATGACATCCCTACCACAGAAGATATAACTCTGCCCAATTTATCAGAATCAGAAATAATGGGAACTAAGCTGATTCTCCCAGATGAAAATATTAGTTTATTTAACTGCTACTTCCCACCAGACAAGGAAATAGAGATTGACCACATAGAAATACCTGATCAAGAAGAATGTTTAATCTTAGGTGATATGAATAATCACTCTCAGAGCTTGGTCTACCCAGACCTCAATCTCAGAAAACATACTTATCCTGCTTAATAAACACGAGGATAAACCAACCTTTATCTCGGGAATCTGGCTAACATCAACCACTCCAGATCTAGCCTTTGCAACTGACAACATATCCAAAAAGTGCATAAGAGAAGATGCAGACCAGCTAGCCACCAGAAACCAGACCCATATTGATCAGTATCGATACCTCCTTCAAAATATCAGAAAACTCCACCATCTCCACATTGAACTACAAAAAAAAATGAAACCTATTTTCAAAGCTCACAGACATATATACCACTTCAATAAACTGCTAATAAAATAAGGTTAATAAATCATACTCAGCTTTCTCCAAAGCAATCCTCCTGGCAGCTGATGAATCAATTCCTAGAGGAGCAAGAAAAGATTATATCCCCAACTGGTCTGATCCCCTACAATAACTCCACAATGCCACTATTAAAGCCAGAATCACAGTAGAAAATAACCCATGTATAGAAAATAACAAATTTAAAAGCAGCTAACGCAGTTTTCAGGAAAAAAAATATTTCCGCTATGAGGAAAAGTTGGCATGAAAAAACAGAACAACTAAACTTAGATAGAGACGTCCACAAACTCTGGCGTATAGCCAAAGTCTAACCAGGGAGAAAACAGAACAGCTCCCATAGTAATAAGATCTGAACGAAGTGGTCGTCTCCTTTCCCTTCGGACTGAAACTGAAAGATTTAAAAACTCCTTTGTCCCACTTTCTGTCAGAGTGTTAGGAGTTCAGGTGTCGTCATCGAGAAGTACATAGAAGTCAAATTCATAAAGCGCTGGTTGTGAATGTGTATGTGTGTTCGTATGTGAATGTTGTTCGAATTTTTCATCAATATTGTTTTTGTACAGTAGTTACGCTGTGGTTGTCAATTGTAAGCCAACTGAATTTTCATCAGATTGGATCAATAAATTATCTTATCTGGTGGGTTAAGGTAATATTTCTCTCTTTTTTATTTGACAAATTAAATTTATTAAGTTTTTTAAGGACCATAGGAAACAATCATCAATGCATCATCAAAACTGAAGTCATTTGATGAGAATATATTTTTTGGCAAAAATAAGTTTTCGACTGTTTTCCTACTTACAAAAAATGTGCTTCAAATTTTAAAAAATCATTCTTGAAATTCTGAACACGTTGACACACCTTCATTCAGCACTGCAGCATTACTTTCCAACAGTTGGAAGTTTCCATTTGGAAACAATGAAGCTACAAATCTTAAAACCTGAAGAAGAGCAGCTCATTGATTTAATAAACGATGCAAATCAATTTTTGCCGAGAAAAGCCTGGATGTGTACTGAATTTCAACCAACAAGTTTTAAAATGCAATCATTTTAAAAGCAATAAAATAATTCCTCCGTTCGCATCTCCATGGTTTTGTAAGTTTGGATTTTCAGCACTGATCATGGAACTATACTAATGGAACACCAGCTTCGAGTTTTTTACAAAGGCAAAGAGAAACGAAGTGCCGTCGCGCATCTTTTTTCGCGCACCGTACGATTTGAAAAATCAGTGATGATGCCAAAGAAGAAATTTACTCGGCGAACCACTTGGATCGACCTGCATTGAGAGTAAAACTTCCGTTTACTATATTTTATTAGATCTGTAGAAACTTTATCCATTTTCTGACTATCTGATAAAATAGATAAAATTCCCCTGAATAAGAGATCGTCACAAAAGTTATTTTTTTCGATCACCCAATAAAATGCCACATTTTTTCCAAAAAATAGGATCTAAATTCCGAAAATATAATCTTTCAGTGTTTATGTGTTTGGGTTATTTACACTAAATCTGGATGCAGACATGTCTAACGTTCCGCTAAATGCGTATATTGTTACGATATGCAAAATCGAAAGGAAAAAAAAAGTAGGAGACCTACATACGGTTTTGACACTCCAAGCTACGCATTTCTACTCTTTCATTATTATTATTATTGACATGCCTACAGGCTACATGTCTCAAAACATGCAAAAAAAAAAAAGTCGAAGGGGAAAGAAAACGTAAGAGCCAGTGACACGTTGGTACTATGCAGTCCACATCTACGAATCATCTAGTAGGCATATATGTCAACTTGGTAGAGTTAGATTCTGTTAGATCTAGACCAGTGGTCTTCAACCTTTTTTGGTCCACCGCCCCCTTTTCGCATTTTTTCTTTTAAAAAATCCGCCAGCGCCCCCCTCTAAGAAAAACACTTATAAGAAGCTTGAGAAGGCAAATTTGAACAAACTGTCATTTATTTATTAATTTTAATATTGTCAATAACATTTATCCTGCATGGGAAACACCAGAGGCAATCTTCTTTGGGGAGCTTAGAATAGGATGAAGTTACAGAGGTACCTCCAGTAAGCGCTATAAATATCCATTCAGGCGGCATTTCGCCCTCACTGGCCTCTAAAAGAGACAGTTGGAAAGCTCTCACTAATACTGCGGGACAAACATTTGAGACTCAAAGGAAAGCCATTATTAAAGACAGGCACAAAAGACGGAAAGAAAACTTCAAAAGGCTGCCAGCAGACAACGACTTTGCTTGCACAAAATTCCGAATAATAATCAAGTCGCACAACTGAATTTACGTAGTTACCGGTATGTGAAAGACTGCATTGAGACGTATTCTTCGGAATCCTCTGAATATTATCAATATACAAAAAATTATGTTGAACAATTTGCGGTGATTACACACACAAAATAATTTCATTGTCATTACTTTCTTTCAAATCCTAAGAATAGTCCCCTTTTAAATTGTGGAATATTAGGGCCTACTGTTTTCAGATTTAATAGTAAATTTATTGTTATTTTAAATTTAAACATTATTATTGCTAACAGACCCTAATGCCACTAAACTAAGTAGTTCATCTAACGACCTTCAAATACTAGCAATGGAGACCATTTATGCCTTCAAGCCCAGTGCTATTTTTGCATATACTGATGGGTCGGCATTGATAGATTCTGGAAGAGCAGGCTATGGAGCCTACATCGACTTTCGTGGCTCTTACTCAGTTAAAATCTTTGGACCATGTGGTAGTGTTTGCAGTTTTGATGCGGAAACCATGGCATTCTGTGAAGCCTTAAAAGTCATTAACTCTCAACTCGGCGAGGGTCATTTGAGGGCAACACAGATTGTTGTGGTCACTGACTCAAATCTGTACTACAGACTTTGCAAAGCCCTGGACCATGGCCCACCAATATTGACACTGTCATCATGGCCTCACACAATACAAAGCAATGCTATGGCATTCCAGTGATAATGCAGTGGGTACCAGAAGTCACATAGGTGTGACTGGGAACACTATTGCAGACACCTTGGCCCATCAGGGAGGGCAAATTTCCACCAACTGAACAGGCTGTAAGTTTTCACCATGCCCTCGCTATAATTCAAAAAACTGAAATGGAAAAGTGTTTTTGAGTGCTAGGACAAGTCCCAAAAAGCCCGTGGAGTCTGGCAGCACATGAGGCGCCCTTACCGCACTTCCCCGTGGTGAAGGCTATTCAGGCCTGAACAAGCTATTATAGCACATACTCATACTTTTCGCGGCTATGGCCAAATTTCGATTCACGGTGCAACCGCTAAGGGGAAGAAGAGGAAACCAAGCCTCATATTCTGTTTGACTGCCTCAGACTTGCTGATCTCCACCTCGACAGGTCTGGGAAACCAAAAATTCTTGACCTCTATGGTGACGCCTATGCACTACGCAAGACAGCAGGGTTTCTGTACAGGGCTTTTGCAAGAGAGGATCTAAGCCTCTCAGGCCCTCACTCAAATGGAGTTTGATGAATGAATGAATTGCTAAATTCACTTCAAAATAAAATTAAGCTAATGGGAACCATTGTGCCTCATACAGTCTGACAATATTAGTCTGAATTTCTAACGTTGTTTCTGTTCTTAAATTAGAAACAAGCTAACTTTAACTTCACTGTATGTAGCTTGCCAGCTTTAATTTTGAAGATTTTTTAAAATTTGTTTTGTTTCAGTGCATTTTTAGTTTCTTCTTTCCTCCCTTTATGCACAGCGCCCCCTTACCGACCCTTATTGTGCCCAGCGCCCCCGTACCGCCCCTTTTGCTCCCAGCGCCCCCCAGAATCTCGAAAACGCCCACAAGGGGGCGATATCGCCCCCGTTGAAGACCACTGATCTAGACTATAGTATAGTCTATAGACATAGTCAATATCCTTTATATTAGGCCTAATCGCTTTTACTACAAGAATAGATCTAGGCCTATCTACATCTTGTCAATCTATAGACCTATTGACTAAACTGTGACAAGATCTATCTAGTTTATCAGTTTATCGTATATATTACAGACGTAACTTCAAATAAGAAGATAATTATGTTTAACACATTTTGTGTGTCAATGTAGTCATGCATGTTAATAAATACTACTGCTGAGAGTCATTCTTTAATACAATCTGGGTATTTTTTTAGCCAAATTACATCGTATTTTAAATCCATTTATTAAAAACAACAACTGAAAATTAAGTATTTGCCGCAACTATTCTATCTAGCTTCTATATAGATCCATAATGGCAAATATAAAGCTTTTTATCGAAACTCATAGTCATATATGCATATTTCTAGTTTAATTTTGTTTAGATCTAGATCTCTAGACTAAAGATCTACAGCTGCCTACTCTTATGATCATAATATAGATCTAGATGTTTAGTAGAATCCTAGATCTAGATTGTAATCATTGTTTGATCACTAGACTCCAGAGGCCTACCCCGCCTACTAGACTATAATCTCACTACTTGTACTACTTCAGTAGCCTAGATCTAGATGTTTTGAGTGTCTTGCAAACAAAAATAAATCATGTTTAACACACAGTGAGATCCTGGCATAGTAACTTAAAGCATGTCTAGATCACAGAAAAACTAAAGCCTTTGTAAATGTGTAACCTTCTGCCCAACCTGCAATCGAAGCTGTGTATCAAGGATTGGTCTCAGACTTACAAGAAGTTGCAAAGGGAAAAGATTGTCTCTCGAGATGTAAAATGCCACAGAAACCTTCTGACTTTAAGTTCAACATGTCTACTCTAAAGTATCATTATCCATTCACATATATAAATAGAGCGACTAAACAGTAACTAATCTGAATTATTTTTTTAAGATTTGAATTTTACTGTGTTATTGATGACTTGTAGGCTACACAAGTTGCAAGGATCCTCGCTTTGATTTTCTACCCAATGACATGTTACGATATAGATATTTGAATGAATGTAAGCACTCAGTGGAACAGAGAGAAGGACCATTTAAAATAAGGCTAATAAATAAGATGCTTATAAGCCATCAGACTCACAAGGGACTTGTGTCATTTGTGATGATTGTTCGAGTATTTTCCGAAGTTACATAAAAAAGTGGTGTCAAGTACACATGGCATGCTAAGCAAAAAGATTTTGCCTACAGGACAACCATATTGAAAAGTAAAGGTGTTTAAAGGAAAATCCAAATTTCTGGACTTCCAGTTACCCAGAAAAAAAAAGCTTAGGTTTTAAAGAGACAACACTGGCTTTTCAGCGAAGAGGAAATGATAAATGAAATTAATAGCCACTTAAATTGTACTCCACTAAACAAGATAAAAAGAAACAGCTGTGGCTTTTTAAGCCTTTATGATATATATATATTTCACTTTTATCTCATTCAATAATGTTTTTGTTGTCAATATTATTATAAAATAAAGGTCTTAAAGAACACAAAGGTGGATTTCTAATCTGATTGAAAGTAATTTTCTTCAATGTCCTATTTCATATAGAAATGTTTGTATGAAATTTACTTTACTTTATTTCATTAATTTTAGGTTTTATGTTGTCACATTGACTTAAGTACATGAAATATTTCTTGAAACTCCTATTTGATAAAATATTATTAAATTGTAAGTTGTCAATACGAGTAGGCCCATTCAATTGCTTTGCTTACATTTACTTTAACTTAGTTTATATCTATTGTGTTATGACATTACTATAAATATATTATAGTTTACGGAAAGTAAGAAATTCTTATGATGAAAAATAATATAATAAAATTATAAAACAAAGGGGATGTTATTATTTATCAAAAAATTATTTTACGTTTCGTGTTGTTTTTTAAAGGATTACCGGTAATTGATTAAATATTAATTTTTCATTAACATTTAGTTGAAGTAAAAAGTACACTAAGGATCAAACAGAAAAATTCAATACATGATCAGCTCTCAATTCACACTAATCACAGCCCATCACTTAATGTATATACTGTCAAATCTCAAAATATTATTTTCAAAATGTAACTAAAAATTGTTATATGACATGTACCAATCACTAACTTGTACTATCATTTATTATCAGAAATGTTTTAAAAATAATGACCTGAATATGAATGATTAAGCAGAGTAATCAACAAATCTTTAACAATAATAGTCAACAGAAAAACTTTATTCTTATACCAACAATATACATTTACAATGTTTTAAAACAAGTTAATTTACATGAATCTGTATATAGCATATTTTGAGTATTGTGTGAATAGGAGTTACTATACAAAGAACATGTGAGACTAGTGGACATATTTTCTTAATAAATGAATTAATAGTTAATAAGATACTATAAAATTGTTGCATTAGCCAAATAAACAAAAAATCTATGTGAACTCTATGCTTGAAAAAATAATTATGACATCAATATTAATCAATAAATGTTAGCTGCAATAAAAAAAAGCATATAACAATTTCATGATTATCCATACATTTTAATATATTTATAACTGAAAAAAAAATCAGGTTTGGATAATACCATTTGTAATAATGATTCTAATTTTTAACATTAATTTGCTTAATCTAATATTAACAAGGTTCCCTCTGCCAATAATAATTGCATATTCTTCTCAGTATTTTTTGCAAAGGGCATTAGGAATGTTTTATGTAGTCATCATTTTCAACCTACCTACCTGACAGGGCCGGATTAAGACAATATGGTGCCCTAGGCACAAACCCACATTTGTGCCCCCCCCTTTGCCCGGACCCCCGATCCTCCACTGACAGCTGGTATGTTCAATATTATGCAAAAAAAACTAACAAAGACAAACAATTATTAACACATATGTTTGTACTACCGTCACTTATATATAATCAACAATAAAGTATTTATGGATTATAGGATTTTTAGGCGTATTTTCTTTTTTAAACTTATTCTTTTCTTTTTTGCATTTTTATTTTCTTCTTTTAAATTTAAATTTTCTTTTTTTTTGTTTTGTAAGCGTTTTTTTCTTTTTATTAAAAATAAAATTTTATTATGAAATACATTTTAAACATAGAAAATTTAATAAATCACACAAAATCCTTTCAACAGCATCCAAACAATTTTCTTTTCAACGTAGCGATAATAACTGAGAAAGTCAGAGAGAGCACACATTTACATTCTAAAGTTCTTTTTTCTAGATTTACGTTTGGCAAAGATTTTGAGTACATCATCAAAGTTAAATTTGCGCAACAAGTCAGCCTCAATCATCAGCAGAGACAAGGAATCAAGCCTTTCTTGTTTCATTGTTCATCTACTTGGATGTTTTTGTACGTTTCAACTGAGAAAAAGAGCGCTCAGTTGAACAGTTTGTGACCATTAATGTTAAAAAAAAGCGCAAGGCGATTTCTACATTTGGAAAAGCACACTCGATGTTGTCTCTATTACTTTATAGAGTTCTGCATGACTGTTTGTTGTTTTCAGATTTTGATTCACGAAACTTATGGCGAATATAGGCTATGCATGGAACTGTTTTAGTTCAGTATATAAATTATTGTTCAGATCTTCAGGATAAGCATTAATTTGTGCTTCACAACACTGCAAATTTTGTGGTACATCGACCAAACAAGAAAATCGAACTAGTATATCTTTATATACCTGCGCTTGTCTACTCATCTCTGTCTCAGGTTTGTCAACAATCGCGTTGAAAGTAGATTTACGAAATTTGTCTCTGGCATTCAGTGAGACCTCAGGGGCATTACCACCAATGACCACTGTCTTTCGTCAAAATTGCCTTATATTCCACACCTGGTGTTAGTTCTTTTGCAGCTTCTTCAAATCTCCGAAAATGCAAAAGTAATTATAAGCCGCTATGCAAATGTAATGAAATGTACAGCCATTTAATGTTACATCGACAAATTAGCACTATTCACAATTGTTTTCACTAGCAGTAGCAGACCAAAACGGAAGTGAATTTGTCGCTTGGCATTCGTGCTTTACGTATCACAAACATCTCGTATAAAAGTAAAAAAATAGCACAAAATGCCTATAGCTATATCTAAATAATAACAATATTTTATTACTGAAGTCCCAGGTTGTGGGACTAAGGTTAAATAATGTGCGATTCAATATTACATTTGCGTTTGCTAATGTCATGTCGATTTCGCGCGGCTACCGGGACAATATACACACATGCTATGCAAATGTAATTGCATTTTTCTTGCGGACTTGTGGTGCCCCCCAAACGCTTGGTGCCCTAGGCACGTGCCTTGTTTGCCTAATGGTTAATCCAGGCCTGCCACCTGAGTTTTATTTTTAGAAAGAATGCACTCCCCCCATATAATTTTAAATGTCTTTACCATATTTTATACATTAATTTTTATTTAGATTATTTTTTTTTCAAACATTGCAACTATGGGCAAATAATATTAAGTTCATCTGTTTTTTGTGGCCCACAGTTAGCAAGCACAATGAACAACCATTTTTACTTTTCCCCACCTAATGCCTTTCCATTAGAGCTGGATAGTCTCAGAGGCACCATAAAGATTCCAAATTTGTAATCCCTGTCTTCAAACCCAGAACGTCTTGGTTGGGAAGCCAAGCACTTTACCACTCAGCCATAGCACCTCCTTTGTTTATATGATGCTCAAAATAATAGTTTTAAAGAAATACTCAATTCAAACCTGTTGGCTGAATGACAGGATATACATAAATATGTAGAGTGTTCAGTATAATTTTACGTGTTACCTATCCTTTAGTCTGGTGGACCGTTGGGGCAACAAGCTAGACTTGTAGACCGTCTTTCTCCATTCCACTCTATCCTTTGCCCTGTTTAGAACCTCTTTCAATGGTAGGCCTGTCCATTCTTTTATGTTGTCTTCCCACCGCTTTCTCTGTCTGCCTCTTCTTTTTTCCTGGTACTGTTCCCTGGAGAAAGGTCTTTGCTAGTCCCGAAGATCTTGTTATATGACCATACATTTTGAGCTTGTGTTTTTTCACAGTAGTTAGCAGTACATTATAATTTTAACTTATTAAAATTGGTCCAAAACCTATTTTGCAACTTGATGGGATTTTCACAGTGATGCTAGGCAGGAGTCCAAGAATCTCATCTTTTCTTGTAATAGCAAGTTGTCTAGGAAAAATAAAAAGGGATGCAAAATGAATTTTTTAAATATCTGGGGTTTAATGTACTGATCATGCTAAATGTATGTATGTCATTAAGTATAATTATACAATTTTGCAATTCTAAAAAAAATTCGGTACCTAAAATGAGATAATGAGTTAATGTGTAGACACTGGCATGGCCCTGGCCTTATTTATGAATTATTACTATAGGTGAAGGCAGATGTCAAATTTATTAGATTTACATTGCATTAATCTTAAGGCACTATTACAGATATAATGTTTAAATTTTCACTGAAAAGTTAATTTTCAAATACAAGTAGGCTACTTCATTTTTGGAGAAAAGTGCATAGGAAAATTATACTTGCAGAACCTTACCTTGAAAAGGTGCAACCAAACAATGACTTTACAGGAATGCATGCCTTTTTCTTGCATTTGCAAACATATCTGTAATCATAAAATTTGGCAAATTTCTTTTCAAAACATTAACATTTTAAAAATAATAATAATAAATTGAATACAATGTTATATCAAACATATAAATTAACAGACCTACTATTGCCTGATTTAATAGTTTATTGAAAAGGAATGGTATCATTTGGCTTGCACTACAGCCAAGATATATTAGGTATCCATGAATGGTGAATTTGCTTAAAGAGAGTTATGAAATACTGAAGAAAAATGTTCAATCCCAAATATTTGGCTCAGTATACTTGACCATGAAAATCACATATTTCATAAGACATCTATAACTAAAATATAAATTGTATAATAGTACTTACACCAAATACAGAATGGATGCCAATATTCTCAATGTCTGCCCAGAGAGTAGATATAATAAAAGTATGATCCTTGAGCCAATCTTGCATGTCATCAGAACTAGTTGCCTTGGTTCTACTTGTTAATAACTGAAACATTACAAGCATTTTTTTAAATAATTTATATCAGACTAGATCAGAAGTGTTGCAAGGAAAAATACCAATGTTTAGAGCACACAAAGTGTAGTAAAAAAAAAATTGCCTTTATTTCTGTGGTCACCACATTGACCAATAAAATGTATTCATGTATACAAAACATGTCAACCACCAGCAGCTATTAAAGAAGAGTTGATCAAAACATCATAACAAATAACTGACCAGATCTATATGAGTTTTATATTATCATTCTGAACCTGACCAGATCTATATGAGTTTTATATTATCATTCTGAACTTCAGGGGATAGATCCAACTTGACGCCATATCATTTAAAATTTCATGAACTTGTATGTCAATCTAATGAATAGGGTCTTGGTATGGCCATAGATAATAAATCAAATCTTTTATATTATTAATTATATATCTTGTGTTTCTATTTTTGTTTTTAAATTATGGGGTCAAGGCACATCACATTAGATTATATCTCTGCTGATTATCTGATATCTATTATTTATATTATATCTCTATAACTAGTCTAAATTATATACTGATATCTTAATAATAAGTTTTGTAGTTGTAATAATATTATATATATCTAGAATTCTAGATTTAGTTATTAGTTTTTAGATGGTAAATATTTTTATATTTTAGAGTTTACATCTAAACAATAATAAACTATAAACTAGAAGACTAGTTGTCAATATTTAACTAGTTACTAGACTACTTAGTAAGTAGATAGATCAAAGACAGAGTACTACACTCTTGCCTCATTGGGCCTCTAGAATCAGCTTCAGACTTTTGAGACATTCTAGAACTTTAACCTTAGGGATTTGAGTTTCAAGCCAATTCCAAGATCTACATGTAGACTACACACACAAGAAGGCCTGATCTATTTAAATCAATCATTACCAAAGCTTTAAAAGTTATAGATATAGTTATTTATTATTTATTTATATAGTCTACTAAATCTTGTCTATAATAGTGCTATAACCCTATTGGCGGCGCAAAAGGGTTAACAGTGTGATCA
>JADKLZ010077674.1:251-24125 GCA_021533235.1 Biomphalaria straminea | reverse complement strand
TATCCTGATGTTGACAACTTAACAGGAAAGGGTTTGTCATGGCTATTCTTGCTGAGCTGGTGTACCTTGGTCAGGACATCGCCGATCGTCGTGTCCATGGATACAAATACAATTGTGTAAACTTAAAGGGAAAGCACCAAGGAGTCCAAGCGCACATTATTCGCATCAACAATCAACCTATTGCACCTTTCTTGCAACGGCCATAATCTTAACTTTCAGAATAATTAGCAGAAATATTACAATGAAGTTTGTTTCTATTGTTCATGAACACATGTCTTAATCATTAATTACGTTGATTAAACTTTAAGGCAAAATCTTTCATGAAGTACATTATCTGTATCTGTGACATTTTGCGTCTCGAGAGACGATCTTTTCCCCTTGCAAGCTCTTGTGTGACTAAAGAGGCCGATCCTTGATACACATCTGTGATCGCAGGTTGGGCATATGTAGTTACCAGGCCGTTGCATTTTCACCCTTCTTTCTGCCTCTGTTGTGTATGGCATCTGCAATCCAATACCCCTCCTTTATGCTCTCTCTCCATGTGGATCTATCCAGTGCCACCTCTTTCCAGTTGCTGGTGTCGGTCTTAGAGAGCTTCATGTCCCGTTTGCATACATCTGTGTAACGTAAAAGTGGGCGACCAGCGGCTCTTCTGCCTTCTATTAGATCGCCATACAGAATATCCTATGGGAGTCGACCTACTGGCATTCTACGAACGTGGCCAAGCCAGCCAAGGCGTCTGCGACTGATAACAGAGCGGATGTCCTGGCAACCTGCTCTTCGTAGCACTTTCTTATTGGTTATCTTATCTTGCCACCTTATTTTAAAGATCCGCCTTATGTATCGGAGGTGGAAGACATTCAGCTTTTTTTCCTGCCATGAGTAGGTTGACCACGTTTCATTTCCGTATAGCAAGGTGCTCAATACACAGGTCCGGTAGTACTGTTTAGACTGTTAGTCAGCAATATAATATGTTGTCCCAGACTCTTTTCTGCAACCGTGACATGATGGCCAGTACATTATGTAATGTAGTCAAATGGCCAATAATACAGTCATACGTAAGGTACTATGTTTATTGTTTTGTAACAAAAATAAGACCTACAGCATTAAAAGCGGACGAGACATTAGCATGATGTGATGTGGTATGGATATATAACCTACACTTATGGCTTTGCTTTAAATAGGGCCCCGCATATGACACTCGCCCAGGGCCCCGCGCATTGCTAAGGCTGCCTGATCTGCCAATGCCTCCAGGCAATCTGTCGAAGTCAGACAGCCATCAACAAATATAAGGCAGGACTAGTGGCCTACACACGCAAGTATCTTTTTTCCATAAATTGTGAGAAGTCACCTTCCAGGAGCTTCTTGTAAATCAGGAGGCCACGGGTAATCTGTTATAAGTTATAATATTGTTTCATTTTTATAATTTACACCTAGGATTAGAGTGGGTTCTATGACAGTGCATGGCTCACTGCGGTCGCATATGTTAAAATGCAGTGACCTAAGGCCGGCTCTGCAAAACAGCGGCGTATGCTACACCGTGGGTCGACTAGCATTTAATATTTAATGTAAAAATACATATTGGGGCCCCCTCAAGGGGGGGGGGGGCTGGGGAGGGGTTCAAATTCACCCCTCCTTCTCTCCACCGGACTCAATCAGAGTTGTGCTTACTAAGCACCTAAAAGCATCACTGAAAACATTCTCCCTGGATACCTTCCCCCCCCCCCCCCACCTAGTGATCCTGAAAACAAATTGGACTGTAATGCTCGTAGCATGCTATAAGCATGAAAAATGATCTTTATGAAAATAAAAACTATTTAAAATAATCTGGGATCTGGTCTAGCATTTCATATAAGCTATTTTTAAAAATCTCAATTCAGATCTTGTCTTATAAAATAGGTCAACGTGTACAGACTTAGGTTACTTCATTAAAAAAAAAGCATCACTCAGAGAATAATTCATAATTCAGTGAAAATGAAAAAGTATCATCTATTTAACACAAAAAAATTTCATTGCAATAAATATTTACAAAAAAAAAATCTATTTTATTGTGGTCTAAAGTATTTGTCTAACATTAATACATCTGTACGTTAATGGGTGTTTCTTATTTCTAGTTGGCAACACTTAATGATGCCAAAATTATTTTTGATAAAAAATCTGGATTTGTTTTTGGCCAGGCAGGAATGTCGCGACAAATACTTTTTGACGCTCTCGTTCATGATAACCGAATCTAGATCTAGATCTATTCTGTCTATAAGTATATTTATATAATAATATTTGGTAATCCTGTAGATGAGCGGTCCTGGTCTGTCTCACGACATTCATTTGTAACTAACTTTGTTGTCAAGACTTGATCAACAATTTAGCTAGTTTTTTTTGCCCCTGAAGTAGGGGGGGGGGGGTTTTCATTTCAAAAGCTGCCAACTACAAATACATTTTTTTTTTCACAAATGTAGCTAGATCTAGTTCTATATACTATTTTAATTTTATTTTAAAAAAAAAAAAAAAAACGATTTTTATGCAGTTTAAAAAAATATTTTTAGGCCTAAATTTTTCATATGCAGAGTAATTCTTTTAGATCCAGCAAGGGGGGACACGACAACTCATTCACTGACATTTCGTTCACCGACAAATCGTTCATGACTTTTCGTTCACGCGACTATTCGTTCACGCGACTATTCGTTCACCAGACATTTCGTTCACGCGACTATTCGTTCACGCGACATAGATTCTATCGCTCATGGACTATTCGCTCACAGGCACCTTGTTCACCAACAACTTGTTCAACGACAACTTATTCAACGACAGTTGGTTCACGACAAATCGTTCACGCGACAAATTGTTCAATAACAATTCGTTCACAGACAAATATATTGTTCACAGACTAATCGTTAACTCGATATTTCCAAAAAACAAAAATAAATGCTAGCAATCGGGCAATCAGCTAGCCAACACTCACCATCTATCAAACCAAATAAAGCCAACATACTAGCCAACCATTCAAACAAACACAGCCAACATATTCATAATATTAAGCAACCTACCATATTTATATATTTATATCATCCCAGTATACCGTAGGCGTAGATCTATGTCTTAATGACTTTTAGTATATCTAAAATCTAAATAGTAGCCTAAAATAAAAATTTAGCCTAAATGTAAGTTCTACACTAGACTAGACTAGATGATAATATCATATTATATAATATGAATTATTAATGATAGATCGGCTAAGATCCAGATTTATACTCATAGTCTGCATAGTTCTAGATCTAGTATACTAAGTCATAGTATTCATACTCTATACTATAGTCATGTATAGACTATAGTCTAGACTAGAGTATAGACACTATCATCATGAGTATGGTTAGACTGTATTAGTGTATTATAGTAATAGATCCATTTTGTAGAATATCCTCCCCCCCCCCCCCACACCAATCATAAACTAGTAAATTCAAAAAGTAATTAATAAAGTAGTAGCTCTAGTAATTCTAGTTCTAGCCTTCTTGTACTTGTTGTGGAGATCTAAATAAATAATGAATGAATGATAGACTAATGATGTCACTAATCTAAATAAAATATTAATTATTTTTGATACACTATTAACTATAGTCTAAGTCACTTTAGACTATAATAGACTCAGAATGAGGATCAGAAGCTACTTTAAATGCCTTTGCTGTGTTTTAATACTGTTTATGTTTTGGACTTTAATTAGCTATTTGGTAAGTAAATCAAGTAAATCTAATAAAAAATCTAAAATCTAACTAATAATCTAGATTCTCTAGATTTGGTTTATATATATAGATATATATATTATATATATTACATTCAATTCAATGATTTATATAGAGTCAAGAGTAGGGCCTATAGATCTAGATTATATATTTATGACTTCAAGTATTTCTAGTATTTTACTCCCTAGATCTATATGTTAGTATATAATATATATATATATATATATAGAGAGAGAGAGAGAAAATTGATTCTAGTTTTATACATTTTTCATGTGAGTTGGGGAGGGATATTTTAAAATTCCCCTAACAAATGAAATGATCCGGGGACTAGGATGGCAGGCCCAAAACTCCATATTAAACTTTATCAACCATACATGGAGAACAGGAGACATACCACAGGAATGGAGAACTGCAAACATAATACCCATCCTAAAGAAAAATAAGCCACCAGGAGACCCTAAAAGCTATAGACCAATTTCTCTAACATCAAACATTGGCAAAATGGCAGAAAAAATGATTAATAACTGACTTTATTGGTGGCTAGAAAGTACTTGCACACTCCACAACGCACAAGCTGGCTTCAGGAAAGCAAGTAGAACAGAAGACCACCTCTTTTGTTTTATCCAGGACACAGTAGAAGGGTTCCACGAAACAAACACACTACAGCAGTATTTATAGATTTACAACAAGCCTATGATAGAGTGTGGAGAAAAGGTCTATTTTTGAAGATGAAAAAAATGGGCATCCTTGGAATAATGTACAGCTGGATCAGGGCTTTCCTAAAAAAAACAGAACCATCCAAACCCGATTTGAAGGTTCCATCTCTAGTAAAAAAAGTTTGGAAGAAGGCCTACCGCAAGGTTCAGCCCTTAGCTGTACTCTCTTTTTAATCTTCATGAATGACCTCCCAGACCTCATTTCAGTCAATAAAGCACTTTACGCAGATGGTCTCCTAATTTGGACAACTGGACAACAGAAATATCCAGTGCTGACTAGATCCAAATTAAACAGAGCCCTCACAACTATCTCCACGTTTTTAAAATTATGGAAAATGGAAATAAACAAAGAAAAGTCAGTTTATTCAATCTTTAGCCACAGCAACAAAATAGCAAAAAGAAACTACATCCTAAAAATAGACTCACAGCCAATAAATAAAGAAGAAAATCCAACTTATCTTGGCGTAAAATTAGACCAAAGACTAAGATTAAGTCTCTAAAACACTTCATGGCTGATTTAAAAGAAAAGGCATCTCAGAGATTAAACATAATGAAACACCTAGCAGGAACATCCTGGGGAGCTGAAAAGAAAACCTTAAGACAGTTATACACTGGATACATCAGATCTGTCATGGATAACTGTCTCTCCATACAAGTAGCCGCCAACAAAACCTATCAGTCAGCTTTGGACGCAGTCCAAAACCAAGCCTTGCGTCTGATCAGTGGAGGTATGAGAACCACTCTCACAGCTGCCTGTGAAAAAGACTCAAATATTGAACCTCTTAAGCTAAGGCGCAACAGAGCAGCTTTAGAAGCTATTGAGAGATACAGAAGGTTGGAGGATGACCATCCAAATAAACTATTAACACAGAGAAATAGGAAAAACAATCAAAAAAAGCAAAGAACACTGATTCAACTTACTGACGAACTAGCCTTAAAACACCATCTACCCAATAACAGAGAAAAAATTACCAGATTCCCAAACATAACTCCTGGACTTAACTACAAACAACCAACAATTAAAACACATTTAATAAATAACACCCTAACAAAAGAATCCAATCCACTGGAGCTCAAAGTAGGCACGCTTGAAACTATTGAAAGCTATTCAAAAACAACCATCCATATATACACCGACGGATCAGCCTTCAAAGCCACCATCAATGCCGGTCTTGGTGCCTTCCTGGTCTTCCCCAAAAATATACACTTTGAAATAAGTGCACCCTGTGGCGACTACTGCTCAAGCTTCCAAGCTGAAATTGAGGCAATTACTATAGACTTGCAGACAGTCGAAAATAAATTACATGAAGGAATACAAGCACCATCAGATATTGTTGTCTTTACAGACTCACAATCCACTCTTCAAGCACTAAACAGCAGCACCTCAAAAAGCCCAAGAGAGTTGACAACACTAAAATGATAATACACCAGATGATGACCAATTTAAACATCAACATCATATTACAGTGGATCCCTGGACACATTGGTGTCATGGGAAATGAAAGGGCAGATAAGCTCTCAAAGGCAGGATCATCTATGGAACAACCAGATAGACTTGTCAACTACCTCACCCTAAGCAATGTTAATCAACAACCACAAAGAGGAGTGGCTTAACCAATGGGCAACAGGAAACACAGGCAGAGCCATGTACAAAGAAATGAACATGCCTAACAAACTGGACAGTATTAACTTCCTCCCCCGCAAAGAGCAATGTACAATCTTCCAACTAAGAACAGGACATACACCTCATTTAAATTATCATCTCAATAAAATAAATCCCACACAACTCCCACTGTGTAGACACTGCTCCCACCCTTATGAAACTGTAAACCATATCCTTTTTGAATGCCCCCTCCTAATCCACCTTAGGCAGACCCTACTACCACTACAGCCCAACATAACCAACACCCTTTATGGCAGTGCTGAACAACTGAAAAAAACAGCACACTATTTTTCCTTGGCACAGTCTGCAAAAGAGCTGACAGCTCAGCAGTAAAAAGCTGGTTAGAAGAAGAAGAAGAAAATTCCCTAACTGGATTTACAGTAATCAACTATACTGAAAGACATTGTATTGTATTGGACTAATTGGACTACCTGCTTGTGTGGTATGCTTGCTGGACTGTCATCTCGATGGGCCTGTATTCATACCCTGCTCACTGCTATCCCCCATCGTCCTGCTGGCTGCTATCCCCCATCGTCCTGCTGGCTACTATCCCCCATCATCCTGCTGGAGGTTGGACTCGGAATTAAATTATCTACACCTCTCAAGGACGTAAAACATTATACAACACATTTTTTTAAATTTTACAAACATTTTATCAATCCCTTCAGTTACTAATGTTTTTAAACAATCGTAAATGACTAAAAATAAAGGAGAGTCCATTAACAGAGGTAATACATTACCTGTCCATTAACAGAGGTAATATTTTACCTGTCCATTAACAGAGGTAATACATTACCTGTCCATTAACAGAAGTAATACATTACCTGCCATTAACAGAGTTAATACATTACCTGTCCATTAACAGAGGTAATACATTACCTGTCCATTAACAGAGGAATTACATTACCTGTCCATTAACAGAGGTAATACATTACCTGTCCATTAACAGAGGTAATATATTACCTGTCCATTAACAGAGGTAATACATTACCTGTCCATTATCAGAGGTAGATTTAGTCATTTAGGAACATCACCAGCTGGAAACTTAAAGGAAAAATTCCCTGCATTTAAAAAAAAATGCTTTTTTTTGTATATCATTTTGTTGTGGAACAAATCATTATTGTGCAAAGTTCGAAAAAAAGGGGATAGATGTTCCCTTTGAAAGTTTTTCCAAGGTAAATACATGCTTTTCAAGTTATTACACCAAATAAGAGTTTTGAATCCCCATTGTCACAACCTCTTTAAGGTTAGCTTTCATTTTGTGAAAAGTGGAATTTTTTTGAAGAATTTCAATACCTAATAGACTGTTATTACAAAATATTTTTTTAAATGTATGCACTTTTTCAGATTTCTTTTAAAGATGAAGATTTTCCGGAAGATGTTGCCTATGATATATTTGTAGATGAAACCAAAGAGGAACGTAAGTGTTTCAATTAATAACTTTTCATATATTATGTCCTTCAGTTGATTTTCTTGCTAAGCACTACAAGAAGAGTTAATCTATTTTGTCCTGATCTCTGATCATTGATGGAATTCCTATTAACTATTATTAATTCAATAGTATGTCCATTCTAAAAATATGGTTCACTTAAAGTATTTCTGTATAATATAAACTATTGTAAGCACCATGGACTCTTCATTAAAACTAATATAAACTCAATTCTCTTTGTCCAGCATTTTTTAATTTTATCAACATTATTTTTTTGATTCAGATGTACATATACCATTAGATCAAGAGATTCACGAGGAGCTACAAAACTTGCGCCACAAAAATGATGTGACTGGTTTAAAAGATCCCAAGGTTCCCATTATTCTCTGGTGGACTGAGTTTACAAAAGATCCAGGCACTGAGAGATCCTGTGGCAACAGCAAATGCTTTTTCACAAATAATAGACAGTACAGCAAACATAAAAATTTGAAGGTTTTCATTTTGTAATTTTATTTGCTATATTATGTTTTAGTTATTAGGTTTTATTTTAGTGATAGGATGGTCTTAAGCCCTGATAGTTTACTGATTTATAAATATTTTTGTGCAGCATGATAATCATTTTTTTTTAAATTGCTTTTGTAGACTAATGGTTCATACTATAGCATGCCCAGTTTGCTTTATCCAATCTCTTTTGTTGACATATGGGTAAAGGGAATATCTGGCAGAAGGTTTCCAAATTGCCTTTAGGCACTCAGCAAACTCTCATTTCTGGGTTTATTTCCAATCACCGATTTGTACTTTTACATTATTGGTGCATTTCGGAATAGGCAAGGCCTTTACCAGTAAATATACCATCTGATCAGATCAGGATTCCTGGGCTTTATACCATCCCATTTATTTTCTCTTTTCTATTTTCATATTTCAACCTAAATATTGTTTGTGCTTAAGTTTTCTAATTGAGCCCTTTTTGTATGTGAGGTTATTCTGTTGACAGAGCTGATTATTTTTTTATTCCAGACCTTTCTTTTCTATGGAACAGATTTCAGAGGAAATGACCTACCACTGCCAAGATCTGAGGACCACGTCTGGGCATTGCTTCATGAAGAATCTCCCAAAAATAATTTCCTTCTGTGTCACGATGAAGTTCTGACTCTGTTTAATTATACCAGCACATTTAGGTAAAGGTTTGAAAGTATGATTAGGTATAATTAAAGTATTAACTTGTATTGAAACAACAGTTAGTTAATGTTGTTTTTTTAAATACTCTAGCATTATACAAATGTCTATGTTAGGTAATTACAATGCTGTTTTTTTTAAAACTTTGTTGTGAGTTAGAATACAAAATTTGATAGAAATATGGTTAATTGAACCAGTAGCTTCTTTGAAACAAATCCTCAAGTACCAGAACATTCTTTATCATACAGAAAATGCTTGTGGAATGGGACCTGTTTGTATATTAGGACTAAAAGAACTATTGTGGTTTAATTTCCTGAAATCAAATTTATTAGTTTATAAATGTTAGGGAATGTTACTGTTTAGAATTTTAGGAGTTTGTACATTTCTTTTCAATTTTGATGTCTTTCATATGTTAACAAAAATGTTTTTAGCAACAGTAGGCAAAGTATTATATAAAGATTATTTCTGACTTGATATAGACAGGAGTCTGATTTCCCAATCACCACTCAGTACCTGGTCTCACTTGAATGGTTAAAACAAATGACCTACCACAAAACTGTCAGTCAGAAAAACAAGTAAGTCATTAGATTGGTGTGTGTGTGATGATCACATTGTTTGTCTCAGAGATTCCTACCAAACATGTACCCATCTCTGTTGTTTTTTTACTTGACCATCAGAACTTAGGCCTGAAGTTGCAAGTGCGTTATGGAGTGTATGTGGGTGTTTCCTAAGTAACAATGAGAAAAGGCAGTGATTGTTTTTGTTGGTTTAAAATGATGAAACCATTAGTTGGATTGTCATAATTTATGTTCTGAAGTCATGTGGGTGATAGATGAAGGAGAGACAAATCAGGGACATGATGTGAGAGAGTAAAGATGTGTATTTGTAGTGAGGTAGATTTTGTTTAAAGAGCATTTCATTTTGTTAACTACTAGATCTATATCTCACCTTAGGTTGAATCAGTATATATGATTAATAAAAGTTATATTGAGTTTTTGTTTTAATAGCGAATTTTATTCAAGTTATTTAGGGTTAGTTCCTTAAAATTATAATAATAATAATTATAATTATTATAATATAATATAATATTGGTTTAGTTGTACCTCCATGTCATGTTGACATTGCAGGTACCAGCAAGAGGAAAAGCTTGCTCCAGTGATCTATGTCCAGTCTGACTGTGACACACCATCTGACAGGGATGAGTTTGTGAAGCTGCTGATGAAGCACATCTCTGTTGATTCCTATGGAGCTTGTATCAACAACAGGCAACTACCAACACAGTAAATATAATTCTTTTTTTTTTTCAATTAGCATGTCATGCAAGGAAGAAAACAGTATCTTGTTAATTGGATTGCTAGTAGTCTTAACCTTTTTTAGCAACCCCCATTAGGGGAAAAGCCGCTATTAGGTTTGTGCAAAATGTCCGTCTGTATGTCTGTCCTTCTGTCACACTCAGGTCGCCAAAACTAGAAGAGATACGAAAAATATTTTTCCAACATTAAATGCAGCTTGAAAATTTTAGGTGCAATGGCTACTTTTAGTTTTCTAAAAGCAAACCGTTAAATTTATCAAATTAATTATGCAAGCGATTTTTTAATAAGAAAACACCAATTCTGAAATAATTACGTAAATGTAAGGGAGGAAATGTTACTAGAAAAAATGCTCTTGGCATGTAGATATCACGCACATTTTTTAAAATGACTTTCTGTCTGTCTGTCCGTCTGTCAGACTCAGAGCGCCAAAACTAGAAGAGATACGAAAAATATTATTTCACCATCAAATGCGGATTGAAAAATTTAGGTGCAAGGGCTACTTTTAGTTTTCTAAAAGCAAACCGTTTATTTTATAAAATTAATTATGCAAGCGATTTTTTAATAACAAAACACCAATTCTAAAACAATTACGTAAATGTAAGGGAGGAAATGTTACTATAAGAAA
The DNA here is from genome assembly GCA_021533235.1 of Biomphalaria straminea. Lineage (NCBI taxonomy): Eukaryota > Metazoa > Mollusca > Gastropoda > Planorbidae > Biomphalaria > Biomphalaria straminea. The sequence goes on along the minus strand of JADKLZ010077674.1, from coordinate 13,469 downwards.
TGCTTGTGGCATGTAGATATTACGCACATTTTTTAAAATGAACTTTTAGCAGCAGCTTTCGTGTACTAGCGTAAAGCCCGGAAATGACATGATTCTAAACTAATTTCTTAAATTTTTAAAAAAATCAGATTTAAAAAAAAAAAATTGTTTAGTGCCCCCATTAGAATGAAACAAGCATATTTTTGTGCGTTTTGTCTGTTGGTTGGTCTGTCCCTCACGGTTAGAAAAAAACACTAAAGGCTTTTGAAAATATGATTTAACCTTTACTGTTCTTTCAGAAATATTGCGATAGTTTAAGGATGGGAGCATACAGGAATTGAGCCAGGGACTTAGAAGGAACATCCGAAACATCTTGCGAATAGACGGATCTGACAGGGATCCGACTCCGACGGGGGCTGCCTCTGAGTTTGTGTATCACACAAACTCTCTTTGTAATCTTGTTTTTTTTTTAGTAATGACCCACATTTCTTACAGAGCTTATATCAACTCCCTCCATCAGTCTGTCTGGTCAAAAGTTTCACACATTAACTATCCCACTTCCCACTGTTGGATCAAGTTGAAACTTTGCAAAATCAATTAAGAATTAATTAATTAATTAGTCATAATTAATCAATTTTGTTTTATATTAAAAATGTACTAAACTTAACTTTTGATTAGTTTGTCATGTTAGCTCTGTTATGTTATTATAGCACCCTGTAAGTAGCGTTATAGACATTAAATTTGTATTATTATTATTATTTTTAGTCCACAGTGTGTCATGATAGTATCTAGTTTTGAGTTAGCTACCAAATCTTATTGATTATGTATATAATATACAATCCAGAAAGAGAAAAAAAAATGTTTTTTTTTTTAACAAGACTTTGACATTCTGGAACCAAATTACTTTTACTGCCACTTATTAAATGACTCACAGAACAAAATATATTTTTCTAGTACTGAAAACTAAATTTTATTTTTCATAGAGGAAAAGTTGGAATAGAGGTAAATCATTTTCTTATACCATTTTATTTACCTGAACAATAAAAAAAACAAATCTCTAATTGGATAATTATGCCAAAAATTTTTTCAAACCAAGGTTTGACAGTTGTCCCTGAGAATAATGGAATACAAAATTCAAGTTTTGTTTCTTTAATTAGTATCTAATTTGTATTTGCATACAAATACTAATGTTTCAAGTTTTTTGTCACAAGCATTTAATAATGTTTTTATAGATAGAACTCTACATCATATTTTGATAAAAAAATTAAAAAATCAGTACATAATTTTGCATGATGCTTAAAAACAGCTTAGATGGCTTCCATAGTGGTCTGTGGACTGTCAAAGTTTTTTTTTTTCAATTTGTTATTTCACTTATAAAACTGTGATTCTATGATGAATACATCCAAATTATTGAATTGATCTATAAAAGACACTTCTATCATTTGGACAGAATCAACCAGCCTCTAAGTGGTATGTCTCACAAAGACTACTTTGAACTCATCTCACACTACAAGTTTGCTCTGGCTATGGAGAACGCAGTTTGTCCTGACTACATCACAGAGAAGCTCTGGAGACCATTGATGGTTGGCACTGTGCCTATAGTTTTTGGTTCATCAAGAGTTCAGGTAGTAGTCATTATGACTTGTAAAATACTTTTAGACAACTCTTATTAGGTGCTTTAAAAAAACAAGAACTAGCAAGAATATGTAAATATTTTCCCACCCCAAAATAAATTCAAAGTATAGCTATAACTATGTGTTGTGTGTATATGTTTATTTTTGTCACATTGTAGAACTTACTTTTGTTTTGTACATATAATTCTGATTTGCTTTTTAGTCTGTTTATTGACATTGAACCCAAAGCAACTTTTGTCTTAAGCATTAAGAAAGAAGTTTTGTGAAAATAGCACAAGTTGTTTCTTTTAACTTTAATTTTGTTGTCTTATTTCTTTACAGGATTTTCTTCCCAGCAATAATTCTGCTATCATCTTGGAAAATTTTAATTCGGCAGAAAATTTGGGAGCTTACCTGGGCTATTTAAATGCACAAGATGATAAATATGAGGTTTTTAGGACTTGGAAAAGTAATGGTATTAGCAATGATAATTTACGAAACGTTATGAGGACACGTACATGGGGCCCCACAAGTGATGGCCACTGGACGCCTGGATACAAAAACTTTATTGAAGAATACGAGTGTTACCTGTGTCGGAAAATTTACGAAATGGATCTTTTGAAATCCCAGGGCAGAAAGCCTCCCCCAAAAACTGCTAATGTGAGTCACTATGGCTGCCTTAAACCATTGAAGTTTGACTCGATGGGCAGGTACAACAAAGAAGGGGGTTGGCAGGATTTCTGGAGTGGCCAGTGGATGCAGAAACATAAAGAAGGTGTGTCCTTAAAAAGCTGTGTATCTAAGGGGAAAAACTACTGTGGAACTCAGAGGAAAGCTGGTAATGTAAAGAAAGACTTTTAATAGTTGACTTGATTCAGTCCAAGGTTGTTTTGTTTAAAGATTTCAATGTTAGAAAATTTTATGTAAAAATAGTTCTATATTGGCAATGCTCAAAAAAAAAATGGATTTCCTAAAAAAGAAAAAAGGAAAATGTGTCCATTTCTGCGGCCCAAAGTTTCTGAGGGTCTCAAGTGGTCAGTACATTTAAATCATCAGCTAAAGCCAGGTCCTTCACTGTGTAGTGATATGGACTTTGATGAACTTGGCATGGAATAGAAATTAAAAATGTTACACATTCCCATTTGAGAGCTGATTTAGTTTTCAGCTTTTCTCATATCACAAAGTATGTTGACTTATTTATTTTACTTATGTTGTAATGTTTTTTTTCTTGCGTGACCCCAGTTAGCTTTTTAGTTCTTAAGGAACTCTTTAAGTAGAGCTACATTTTTGGATTTACTATAAAGTGTAGTAGCAATCCAAATACATTGGACTTTGGGAAATTTTAAATCAATTATCAACAAAATTACTTCTTTCACACAAAAATTGTCAACTTTGTTATGTGTTTTGAAGGGGTTGGGGGTGACAGATAGTTTTTATTTAAATTTTTTTACACGTTGGTTTTACCATTTGTTTTGCTAAATTCAACTATTCTTGTGCACCTACATTTTGTCGTTTTTTTTGGAACTGTTTATTAATTTTTAGTCTACACGTACCATTTAACATTATCCTTTATGTCTCACATTTTTTGAGTGTTGATTGTGTATCTGCATCATCGCCATGACAGTTACAATTATCTTCATAGCCCGTGCTAATGTTGAAATATGATGATTTTGTATGCCTCATGATTTTTATTAATTTAGCTTTTGAACCATCGAATACAGATTGTTTTTGTCACCAAGAGTATTTACAATTTGTATTGCAATGAGTGCAAAGCATTGAGTCAGCTACATTGTGGTGTCATGAGTAACCTATATTGGATATGCTCCTGTGTATATTTAGGTTTAATTTTAATCCTTGATCTGTGCAGACGTTGATGGAGATTAAAACTCATGGCACAAATCCTGGTGACAGTTTACTTAAAGCAAGATTATGTTAGTGTTGAATTGAACTAGATTTGACTTTATAATTATAAGTCTTGGGAATCTTTTTTTTAATATATTTTTTGGTTATTCTTCTCAGGTTAAAGCATATTTCATAATTGACTAGTTGCATTTTTATGAGGTTTATTTTTTTTTATATACAAATGAATGTTATATTATTTCACTATTGTCAAGTCTCTAAATTGGCAACCATATTCTCTGCCTTCTGCTCACCTTGTATTCATTTATGTATTTGAATTAATCTTTCATGAGGACTGTATTTATATGCCATTCTTTTTTTATATCAACATTTTTTTTTGTTGTTTTTCAGCAGAAGTGAAAACACTGCTGTTTGTAAGATGTATGATGTAATTTACTAAAAATAGTATAATTTTTTTTTTTCCTTTTTTAACTGCACAGGGAGATAATTGGAAAACCAAACATGTGGAGTCACAAAATTATCTCCTTTCTTATGCATGTCACAAACTAGAGGAATGGTTCTAACCAAATGAATCGACCTAATCAAAAGAATGGAACATTGTTTGCTTGTTTATTATAAACTTGTTCATATCTATATATTACTAAATAATAATGATTTGCACTAATTAGGTGTTTACTAACTTTTTCCTTAGTGAAACATTTCTCACATTTAGAATGTTTAGAGGAACACTTTGCTAATTTTTATAAAGAGATTGATTCACAATGTGGCTTACTATTTAATTATACTAATAACTCATACAACACCTATTCAGGCCTCGTGGGACATAAGAGTTCTTCAGAACACAGTTTGGGAAACACTGCTCTGATTATATACAAATTGTCGAAAGTAATCTTAATGTATCTTTATAGGAGTTTGTGTTTCTAAATGGCTATTAATTCATGACTTGTATACATATTTTGTTTATGAGAACAGATATATATATATATATAAATGTGATAGCCTAAATTATGTGCAATATAATCCTACAGCCAAAGACATCTGCATATGATGCTTTCATTTTTATTTGTTTTTATGTTTGGCAGTTACTGCAAGCTTGTACCTGGCATCAACCAGCTAACCAACTGTCCACCTGCTCTAGTCTTGTTTCATTACTATTATTGTGACATACAAGTCACTATTATACAACTGTTTATGACAATAAAAGATCAAGATATGACAAAAAGTTTTTTTTGTTTTCATCTATGGCCAAGAAAATAGTCAAATCTTTGATTTTTTTAAAAAGAATTAATGAAGTCTAAAACAATTTGTAATATTTAATAAATTATAAGTGAACAGTGTCTATCTGAACCATGATTTATAACTATAAAAACACAACCTGATAAAAGACTAACAAAGGTAAAGGCACTTTTCTTATTCCATATGCTGGGATAAGTTATTATTACTATTTATTCCTTAGTGCCATTAGAATGCTGGGTTCGTGCTTTCTGGAGTCACACTTGACACGTAACAAACACAAATGGCATAGATTGAGCGAGTCCAGAGTTTTGGCAGACTAGATGCAACATTTATGTTATAAAACAATATGCTGCACTCTATGGTAGTTACAAAAATCATCCAATGCATACAGTCACGTGAGCATAACAGCGGTATGCAACGAATCCAATATATGAGGTCCTCAGCAGTAGATATTCATACAACTTTGCTTATAGAATCACGTCCGCATCACTGCGGGTAACATAATACGTCTCCTACTCTAGGTACAGACAAATAACTTTCAAAATACTTGTACTGTCTCCAAAAACTTCAAGTGACTACTACCGTCTTCGACTGGTCAAAAGATACAACCTAACTCTTAAGGTTATTGCTGTCCGCGCCGGACCAAAGGATATTACTGACTGAAGTCTATTTACTCATCCATACTTCCTGTTTCTACATCAGGAGTTTCAAGTCTCTTTTCACCCTCTTAGCTCGAGGTGAGCATATAACAGGCAATGGGAACCGAGACTGTGAGACCACTTCCTCTTTTTTCCCCCATTTATTTGAGTGTGACAAAAACCAAATCAAGACATAATGTTTCTATCAATATATAAAAAAACAACCAAAGAAGCAGGCCGATGCATGTGATAGCTTTGTGCAAGTGATGTCTATAGTATCATTACAAAGTTAAAAAAAAAAAAAAGAAAAGTTCCCCTTTCAGACCTTGTGGTCTATACAAGGTAGATGATGTAAAGGTCATCTGATTCTGTGGCGTACGGTTAAATAGGGTGTCATGTGGCCAGCACAACGACCAACCGCCTTTACTTTTCCCCCAACTAATGGCAGGTCCCCATTAGAGCTGGGTGGACTCAGAGGCGCCCAAAGATCCCGAAAATAAAAATCTCAGTCTTCACCGGGATTCGAGCCCGGGACCCCCGGTTCAGAAACCAAGCAAGTAAACCCGACCTGTTTTAAGTAATAGGCCTACACGTGAAAAGTCACTTCCATCAAACGCTAGTTTGGATTTATCCTCACAATAACATGAACAGCGCGCGTGCAATGATAATGTTTGCATTACTGCTATTACTGCTATTTAGCGCGTTACAAAACAAGTTAATGCAATATTATGGGAAATGATTGTAGTGTCTGTCACGTTGTTATATTTTGATCGAGACTCGAGTGTGCTAAGGCGTGTTTAGTGATACACCTGTTCGGGCTACCTACTAACTTAAACGTGTATAAAGGACAGTGCAACGACAAAAAGAATGTATTGAGCAAGACTTGATGTAGCAGGCATGAAGTTTAAATCTAACAGTACACAATATATATAAACAACATACAGCATCATATGAAGATCCAGGCGTGTGCTATTACAATAAAATATATTCCAAGTTTGAACACAGTTGATATGAGTAGAGACTCACGATTTCCGACCAAAAGATAGAGAGTGGAAATGAAGACGCCGTGTTAAAGAGAAGATGTTGTCTTGTGTAACTGGAATGTCTTGTAAATAAACGTATATGTCCTCGTTGAGTTTGCCTTTCCTTAAATTAATCACTTAAATATGTTAAGTTCCAAAATGACCACAGTATCTTATATACGTCCTCCCTTCTATAGTCACAGATTCTATTACAATTTACTTCCTCTCTCTAAAACTCGAAAAGTTGTTCTCGTGCTAATAGTTATAGCACGAATAATTTGAATGACTGTCAACCATCTTTCATTGTCATTGAACAAAGACAAGGCTATTGTACACACGACTCATACAATTAGTGTATGTATTTTAACAGGTTAGTATGCACCATAATATTAAATAAATAAAAATTATATAGTTAGAATTAATGCCCACTATCTAAAACAATACAAGATAGATTAACTAAAATGTCTAGAAATGTACAAAGCAAGAAGCCAACTAACAAATGAAAATTAGAGTCGTGCTTGAAACTAAAAACAGCAAGTTATGAGCCATATGTATCCAAATTTTATAAAAACCATAAAACCATGCTAAGCTAACCCTCTTATTTTTTTTTCTCAATTGTTTGTTATTGAAGTACAAGTTAATGTTGTAAAAATCTAATAATACCATGTACAATGTATATTATCTAATTTGTTGTGGAAAACACTACTTAGATTCGTGTTGTTGTTTTTTCATCCCAAAAAAAAAAAAAATTGTGCGAGTACCATTTTTAGATTCAAGAAAAAATTGTGGCTCTTTAAAAACTTGAAAATTTTGTAAATTGTAATTTTTGGCTCTTCCGACTCAAAAGGTTGCCGACCCCTGGGTTAGGGGGCCATAGGGGTGTCAGATTGCCCAAAACGTCGGAGTACCAAAGGTAAGTTGCACTTCAGAAATTAACGACATATGCTTCTTATGCTGTAATAATTTTTTGTCTTAGACTTTTAAAGGAAGAAATTATAGACGCTAAAATGTATTGATCTTAAAAATACAAAATATATGATTTCAGCATTCACATGCTGTAGTAAATTACAATTTTAACACTAAAAAAAATACATTGACCCTACTGGCTGCTTGGTCGTGCAATTTGCGCGATGGAATGCCGTTCAGATTTATCGATGGTCCAGGGCTCAAACCCTGCCCGCTCTAATCCCCCGTGGTCCAAATTTATTCCTAGATTCATGCAAGTGATCTGCTAGTGAGGAATACAAATCAGCACATGTTTTCAAATTCACATGCTCATTTTGTAGAGCTTGACTGACCCTATGAAAATGTATCCCCACTTCTTCCCAAAAGACAAGCATGAAAGCAAATTATAATTCTTGCATCTTCTTTGCAATGTTTTCTGTTTCTCTTTGGTGTCCCCATTCTGTGACTGGTCTTCTTGTAAACATTCTAACGCTTCTATAATCTGAGGATGAGACTTTACAATAGCTTCAGTTGCAACAGCATGTGCCTCCCATCTGGTATCGGAAAGGGGCTTTACAGGCGTTTCATTCAAAAGGTATCCTTTCAGAATCTTCCATCTGTTGGTTGAAGCTGAGAAAAAAGTATAGATCAGTTGCACTGTATGGAAGAAGTTTACTGCCTCTAAACAAGAGTCAACGGCACTTCTGCCTACCAGATTTAGTGAATGGGCAGCACAGGGTATGTATATAGCAAACTCATTTTCTTCTAGAATTCTTTTCGACATGCCCTTCTAGCACCCAGACATATTAGCAGCATTGTCGTATGACTGACCTCTGCATTTCGAAAAATCAATATTGCAAACTTCACGTGAGTACTGCAACACTTGCTTTTCCATACTTTCACCTATGTGACTTTGCAGCTCTCCATCTAACACGGTTTGAAGAACAACGCTTAACTGATCTAAATGTGAAACATCTGGTGTTGAGTCTACTGACAAGCTGAAATAACCGGAAGTCTTTACTACCTCTAAAATTACTTCATGAACTTTTCGGGACATAATTTCAATCCGTTCTTCACATATAGTTTTGGATAAATAAGAAGGATTTCCTTTTCCAGAATTTCCATATTTCGCAATCTGTGATGCTAATAATGGATCAAACCGAATGACCAACTCCAGCAACCCTAGATAATTTTCCATTTTGTAAAGATCCACAATTTTCATTTGTCCCTCTAAAAGCCAGACCACGCTCAGCTAATGTAGAAATAACCGCTACTGCTCGCCTCAAAATATGTTCCCAGTAACTGTACTCTTCATTAATTTGCTCTTCTAGCTTTTGTAGTAGGCCCGAGCCTTGTCGACGAGTTAGGTATATTAACATGCAGTCTTTATGAGTAGCGCTTTGTTCATGATTATCAACATGAATGTTATTTTTCCAGTCACTGAAGCCGTTTTTATCAGCCAAACTTGTGGAACCTTTAAACGCAAAATGTTTACAAACAAAAGAGTACACAGATCCTGTGGATGGTGAATACAATAACCATTCTCTCCTGTACTGCTCACCATTTGCTTTTGTGCCATAGAAGAGTTTTTGAGAACAATATCTTGTTGTTTTTTCCTCCAGCATAAATACGGCAAGATTTATCAAAGGGACCATTATGATGCTGACAGTTAGTGGGCCCAAAGTCAACCCAGTAAGCCACATCATCAGCCGAGAAGTCAATCCACAATTATAAGCCGCTATGCAAATGTAATGAAATGTACAGCCATTTAGTCAAAAATTATCACTATTTACAATTGTTTTCACTAGCAGACCAAAACGGAAATGAATTTGTCGCTAGGCATTAGTGCGTTACGTTGCACAAACATCTCGTATAAAAGTAAAAAAATAGCACAAAATGCCTCGAAGAAAAATAGCAAAAAATTGGATGGGGATATTTTACCCCCAGGTTGTGGGACCAAGGTTAAATAATGTGCGATTCAATATTACATTTGCGTTTGCTAATGTCATGACGATTTCGCGCGGCTACCGGGACAATATACACATTTTTCTTTCGGACTTGTGGTGCCCTAGGCACGTGCCTTGTTTACCTAATGGTTAATCCAGGCCTGATTGCGTGGACCAAATAGTAAATCTGGCATGCTATTTAAATGCATAGGCAAGTAACGAATTAGGCAAGCCATAGAATGCATATGCAAAGTAAGAAATTAGACATGCTATAGAATGAATAGGCAAAATAGAAAATATGGCATGCCATAGAATGCATGGACCAAATAGGAAATCTGGCATGCTATTTAAATGCATAGGCAAAGCAACACCGGTTCAGGGCCCCGCGCACTGACAGGACAGCCTCTGTACAATATTGTTAGTGTTGTTTATTGTTATATTATTGTTTAGATACATGTCGTTAGGAGCATGCACCGTATTCCTAATAATTCTTATCTTTACAGTTACTTTCTCTTGGGTCTGCTGCAGAGAGCCTACTTGAAAAAGATTTAAGTTCTGACACAGTTACCTCAGCAACACAGACACATTACACATTTAAAGTTGAAGATCAATACAATTACATTTGTCTGATGACTCCTAAAAGGTTAAATATTGTATGTCCATACTCTGGGTACTGTCCTCGATTTTTATCTTTTTATTTTTACTCTGACTTTGAAACTTTTGAAGCATCTCAAACATATAGTGAGCATACTTTGATTTCAACCGGAACACTTTAATGAAAGAGCCCACAACACAAAGTTTCCCTCCCCCAAACATGCAAGTTTCTAGCCCTTGAATTCTAGAAGCTCTCCCCTTTTTGTTTCGTCTCTTTCATCCTTCAATCGAAAGGATCGCAACTCATTTAGACTATGAAAACCCACACTTCTTTGGCCACTCATTTAAGGCCCTGTTAGTGTTTTTTTTAACAGAATTTTAAATTTATTATGACTTAAATTTTTAAATTAAAAAGAAATCCTAAAATTATCAGTTTTTAAAAGATTTTTATGTAATAGCTTTTTCGTTAAAAAATGTGAAATAGAAATGTGCAAAAGAAGTCTGTCGTATCTTGGCCACTCTAGGCCACCCATAAACAGAACAAATGAGGGAAAAGAGACAGAAAAGTGTAGGCCTATATGTGTTTGAAAGAGAGAGATTAAGAAACTAAAGAGTGCCCTTTTCGGCAGCAAGAATCAGGATTAAAACACACAGAGAATCCGATGGGTATAATCTATTTATAATTCCAACAAGTCAAAGATTTATTTGTGTTTCTTAAAAATAAAATAAAAATCCAAATGTCAAAGACTAACAGACAGAATGAATACAAACCAAGAGCATCCCCTAATTAGTCTAAGTGAAAGAGGCTTACAGCAACGGATTACAATATCGACCGTTGATAGCTTAAAGTGTCACTGCGTGCATTTCCTTAGTAACTGAATGAATGTAGCGTACTTAGTACTCAGTTACACCGAGACCGTTGGTCATAGAAGGCCTTAACACTGAACTGTGACGTCACAACCTGTGGGTTCTTTAGACCAATAGCTCGCTGCCACTGTCAAGCGCTATCTAACTACAACAATTGGTCTCGGCTACGCCGTTTTCACTTATTGATACGTTAGAAAAAAAAAACATAGAACCTTTGGCTACGGGAAAAATTAATAAAACAAGTGAGCAAGAATGTATCATTCGTGAGTCTTTATTATATAACTTAGCCTGTTATAGACAGAATGCGTGAACGTATTTTAGATGGTAGTCTGGTCTTGTGGTTGCGCTCTGGACTGTCGTTCCGTTGTCTCGATGGTCCATGGTTCGATCCTTGCCCGCTGCCATTCCGTGTCCTCCTGCGGGAGGTTTGGGCTAAGATGTCACTATCTTGAAATCTGAAGGAGAAGGAACATCCGAAACATTTAGAAAGCTTTTTTTTTGTAGAAATAAAGAAATAAAAGTCATATATTTATCATGGAGACATGAGTTATAGTTTGTCGGCACTATAAATAATATCTTAAAAGTAAAGTAATTCTTTCAGTGGCTTGCAATCTAGCGGGAAGATGAGGTAAAGGTCATTTGTTTCTATGCCCTATCGGTTAACAAGGAAAAGTAAAGGTAGTTGGTCGTTGTGCTGGCCACATGACACCCCCGTACACCGTAGGCCACAGAATCAGATGACCTTTACATCATCTGCCCTATAAACCACTAGGTATGAAAGGGAAAGTTTTTTGTTTTTTTTATAATAGCTGGGTGGGCTCAGAGGCGTCCTAAAGTTTCCGAAATTTAAAATCTCACAGAGGTTCAAACCCGGGACCCTTCAGTTCGGCAGCCAAGCACTATACCTCTCAGCTACCACACCACGAAGTATTCCAATAGATATAAACTGGCGTATTAAGAAAAATGTAAATATGAAAAAAAAAAGCAATTCATAAACTGTTAATTATTAGACAATTTAATTTTAGGATCTTTAAAAAAATCTTCCCAAAATAATCGCATATAAATATTCATAACAAACATACATTCTTGTTGCTTGTAAACACAGTGTTGGTGTGATGTTCATCATTTGATTGTCTAAGAGCTGAGCCGGAGGCTCTTCGAGCTCTAGGGGGGAAAAAACCTGTTCGAGCAACTAAAAAAAACCTGTTCGAGCAACTAAAAAAAACCTGTTCGAGCAACTAAAAAAAACCTGTTCGAGCAACTAAAAAAAACCTGTTCGAACAACCGTTCTGTCTGGGAGAGACCCGAGTCAATGCCTATGTAAAGCATTGCTATCTCCGATGTATATGACATCCCGGCTGCATGGGGTAGAAGGCCGAGTTTTACCGGGAGCCTCCGCCATTTTCCTATGTTGTACCAAGCTAACCGTGCAGTACTCGCCACTAGTGTAACCACCCCTTGTTGAACGTCGCAGAGATTAGTGACAGAACTGTGGGACTCTCTTTCAACTCCGCCCGTGCAATAGGTCCATTCTCACGAACCCTTGGACACTCCCACAGGAGTTTTGTTTTGCCATTCATATAGCCCAACCACCTCCTCCTAATGGTCGTTTCCACCCGAGTGCCACAATGAGGCAGAATGGCGTGCTCGGGGTGGTGTTCATCTGTAAATTCTCTAGAATGTTCTTAACTTCCTTCGATATTTTTACTTCAGCTATCAGGATAGAAACACATATAAGCCGGTTATTGAAAACAAGTACTAATTAGAAACACAGATATTAATGCCGATTGATAAAACAGAGACAGAGTGAGAACTAATCTCAATGTAAATAGTGTTGAGAGAAATATTTTCCTACAGGATATCATGCCACTCTATAAATCAAAAGAATTGTTTTTCTAAGTGAAATGAGAGACAGACAAACAAACAGACAGACTGAGAGGTTTGAAGGAATGATAATTAAATGTTTACATTAAAAAAAATAATTTTTCGCAGAAATATTTCTAATGAAAATAATAGTAGCACTAGAAATAATTTTAATTGCTATGGAGTCTCTCAAAGTCAATGTTTCTGTCCTGTGTCTGATTCATGCCCTGTCTTACTTTGGATCTCGATCTCATTCTTAACCCCCCCCCACACACACACCCTCTCTTTCTCTCACACACACACACACACACTTCCTCTCACCGTCCTTCTCCTTTTCTTTCTCTTTCTCCTGCCTCTTTTGTCACTGTCTCTATTTCCTCTTGTCAATCTTTTTGCTGTGCTGCTATCTCTCTCTTTCCCCCTCTTTCTCGCTCTCTTCCCATCTCTCTTCCCTCTCTCTCTCTCCCTCTCTCCCCCCCTCTCTCTCCCCTTCCCTTTCCCCATCTATCTCCCTCTCTCTAGCTCTCTCTTATTCTCTCTCTCCCTCTCTCCCCGTCTCTCTCTTCCTCTCTCTCGCTCTCTCTCCCCCCTCACGCTCCCTCTCTCTCGCTCTCTCTCCCCCCTCACGCTCCCTCTCTCTCGCTGTCTCCCCCCT
>JADKLZ010077656.1:0-20875 GCA_021533235.1 Biomphalaria straminea | reverse complement strand
ATATATATACAACCATTGTTACAATTACGTTTAAAACCATAACAAATATCAAGAAAACAATCATAACAAGCACGTATATAATAATATAAGGCAAGGCTACAAGATTTACTACAAATATTATGAGTGTATCGAGTAGTAAAATTTTTCTTTGTCGAAAAATGCATTTAACGTGTTTTGTAACTGTCTGAAATCATTATTTAGATCAAAGTTAAATGTGAATCATGGATTGAGGAATTTGAAACGTCATCGTACGAAGACATAACACAGTTTATCACTGACAAAACATTAGAAGTACTTAAGAGTTGCTTATCTATGGCAAGTATGTATATGTGTATGTGTATACAAATTTACATGTGTGACAAGAAGGTCAAAGATGGTGGCCGTTTAGGTGTCTAGGGGGTTTAGATAATTTGAGGACCTTGACTTGCACATAAACTAACAGGCACAGCGTTATAAATGCAGGCAACAAATACTTTTATGTAAAATATAGGTACAGTTTAATAATAAGAATGACAATAAGTAAAAGGTAAAATGCTGTACAGTGTTAGGGCGGGGCCTAATTATTTACATAAATTGGACTATCATCATGAGATATGAGAACCAAGTGTCATTAGGCTGGTTGCTTAGCTTTAAGTCCTATGCTGCTCTGACGAGACTGGTTTGGCTGATGCTGAGTTGTCTGTGGGTGGGCTGGCGTTATCGATCCTAGCGCACGGGACAGTCCAACTATACGTAGCTGCAGGGACGGGTCTCTAGCTGCGATTGTTGATCGGACTCTTGTGTGTAGTAAGTAAGGCTGGTATCTTCAGGTCTGGTGTCAGCAGACTGGTAACAGCGTTACGTAGATAGGGCTTCCAAGTGGATGTAGCCTGTAATAAAAGCTGCAAAGAGATTCGTAGATCGACTTAGCCATAATGACGACACTGGGAGGTAGACGCCTTTTCGTGAAGGACATCTTCAGAATGTTTAAATAGAAACTGTAATAGAGTTTCACAATAGTAAGGGGAGTTAATCCAATAAAATATTACATCTCATCAGGGGAGACAACAATAATAATAATGATAGTGAAGTCCCACAAGGACGATAACACATAGATATATAATATTTGATGTGAAGAAACTTTAACTTAGTTTCACAAATACTAAAGGGGGCTAACACACGTATATATCGTATCTCATCAGGGGAGAATACAATACTAGTGATAGTGGAGAAGTCCACAAAGGGAGAAACAATTAGTCAACAGTGATATACACCCGCCAAGGTGAGATCACCACGAGTAGCTAAGATAACGAGATGAAAAGGAAAGTGGGGAAGATGGCTGATGGTCAGTGACCAGGTGGCTATTTTTTACATCTGGCCGTGTGGCCTGAACAATAGGGTACGGTTGAATGGAGACAGTTCCCGTTCAAGGGACATAATCTCTAGAAGTTAAAAATTCAATACATGGGGAAATAATTCAAGTCTATCCTGAGCGCAGGGTCAGTGCGCCATTTAAAATCAAGGCGATCAACCGAGATAAGATAATGACAGGATAAGATAAATAAGATAATGTATACATGGTTTTACCTAAGTAATATAATCTGGCCGACAGGCCGATAAAATAGAATATAGTATATAAATAATCACGGCATTCCTTGTCACGGAATGAGCGTAGAATATACTTGGTAATAAGACATGTTACATAAATATCATGATAGTTCCCAGTCAAGGAATCTATCTATGATAATATGGTGGGCCCGTGGCGAGCGGTAAATTAATAGTAGCTAAAGAGCTAAATACATGTGGCAAGAATTATTATAAATTCTAGTCCAGATAAAGTGGAAGACTTTGACTATTCAGTCGTACAAGTGATGATAATAAAATATAATACATAAAGTGACTACTTACATAATCCAAGATAAGAATTACACAAATATGTACACAAATATAATGCACTGAATAAATGCACAAATATATAAATACACTAGATAAGAGGTTACTAAAACACTTTACACAAGATTACTACCAATCCAAGTAAGGAAAAGAAATTAAATGAATATAGTAAGCGAAAGCTCGTAAAGCTCAGAACATAGTCTAGAAATATATCCTTTCTCTCAGCTCCTCAGAATGAGAATGACAAGAAAATAGGAAATGATATCTCTTCTACACGCGTGGGCCAGAAGGTGGGGCACCCAAGGTGTTTAGGTTGTCTGACGTGCCTGGGAGAAGATTATCGCTTGACCTTGCCGCGCGTTTCATGTATGGACATAGGGATGGGCCCTTATCGAATGACCACGAGACGATAGTCTCGTGTCCCTTTGTATCCCAATATGGTCGGGCGACAGAGACGATTTGAAAAAAGGTCCATTTGAATTGACCCGTCCCCCGAAAGGGGGGGGGTGCGGCAGGATGTTAGGTCAAGATATTTAGAGGCGTGTTTATTCTTGTCGATAAAGAATCTGCTAGACGTGTGTGTCAGATTAAGAAATTACATCGTGACACGGATGCCTAGAGAAAAAGGGGGTGGTGGTAATAGTTTTAGATAGCCATAAGGGCCCAAGCTGAGATGATAAAATAAGATAGCAAAAATAAATTAGTTAAATGCCTAGACCGAGTGATAACTTAAGTGGGCGAAATTTATTTTTGTCACAACATGTGCACTATTTATGTATTTATATGTTTTACAAGCACTTATATCTATATAGTTATGTATGAATGTATGTATGTTTATATTGCTATGCATGTATGTATGCCTGCATGCATGTATATAATTTAATGTATATATTTATGTAGTTTTATATGTATTTATTAATGTGTTTATGTACGTATGTATCTACCTTTATTGTAATCGAAGGAAATAAAAAAAATATGTCATGTTTACGTTGTCGCAAATGACATTTATAAATATGCTTTTGTTTTATAAAGCTTCTCAAACTGAAGCTTTAACTGCAGTGGCTTCATTGACAAAACAAGAAATCAAAGACAAAAACAATGATACTTTGAAAATACCTAACACTTTTACGAACGGTGAGAAAAAAATAACCTTTTTTATTATTTAATAAACTTTATTTATAATAATAATATAATAATAATAATAATACGATGAATTTTGTCTCCCTTTAACGAAACTCGACCCTGGCTCCGCCAGAGAACGATTACTCGTTCCTTTCCAACATAATAATAATAATAAACATATCATAACAGTCAATATTGTTGACAAAGGCCGAAAATGTGGAAATGTGGGAGAGTCAATTCAACACATAATAGAAGGATGTTTAGCTCTACAGAATTTGTTTACCTAGGTCGTCATAACAAAGTTGCAAAGTTATTACACCAGCACTTGGCTTTTACACATAATTTGATCGGTAGGGATACACTTTCTTAGTACGGATATTCACCACAAGAGCTTCTCGATCATCTGCTTACTGGGAAAGGCCTATTTTGACAGACAAATCAGTAGATTCTAATCGCCCTGATCTGCTACTTATCAATAAAAAAGAAAAATCTGCATCCATAATTGACAAAGCCATACCACTGTCTCATGATTTAAAAAAAAACTCAGTTGGAAAAACAACGAAAATATTGGAGTTTTTGAAAGTTATCTAAAATAACACACCCCATTGCTATATACACCGACGGGATAATAACAACTTAATTCACATATACCTTCAAGGCCTTTAAAATTCCTAGGAACATTCTCGTTGTCTGTCAGAGGTTGGTACTGCTGTAGACCTGCCACATCACCAGAAAATTCTTTAGTGGAAACTGATAAAGGGACTACGATGAATTTTGTTTCCCTTTCATTAAAGTCGACCCTGGCGGCACCAGAGAGAATACTCGTTCTTTCCTAGCATAATAATAATAAGGCTTGTCTGTGAGTTAAAAGGTTAATGAGGAATACAGAATTTCCCAAGGCTATGCAGCTCTAGCGCCGACCTACATATTTTGTCACAGAACATAGAACAAATAACATTTCTTTTAGTCTATGTATATGCTGAGATTCAAAAAAAAATATTATTGATTTTTGTTTTCAGTTTCGCAGTATCAAAGCTTATCTGAAAATTGTATTCAGTTAAAAGCTAATGAGACGTCTCAGAATACGAAAATTCAGAAGCTCAAACAAAGACTTAAAAGTCAACTGGAAGTTAATAAATGTCTAAAGGAGAAACTAGACTCCAAAGACAATGAGATACAAAGTATGGATACAAAACTGGTTGAGTTTAAAGAAGAAGTTATGAACGAACTCAAGTGTGCTAGCAATTTTATGTCACAACTACAAAGTCAGTGTCAAGCTTTGTCTGAACAATCAGAATCTAAGAAAGTAAACGAAGAAATACAAAACAAAAAGGTAAGTTTTATACAAAATTATTTGCTAAAACAGGAAACAAAAGATTAAAACCAAATTTTATTGAAATAAAACAAAATTATTTTTTAACATGGTTACAAAGACCATTTGTGTGGAAACACAAACTTAAAATCGGCCCCCGAAGTGGTCCACCCAGGCAGGTTTCAATATTTTCAGGAAGAACATCCGAATGAAATTATATCAAAGACAAATGACAGATAAGAATGCAGATAGAAGGTTGACAGATCCTACATAGTGCCCCAGTAATCCTTAGGCATTAGGCCTCTTTTCTTTGCCTCTTTTTTTGGGATGGTTACTCATTAGTTCGAACTGAAAATAATCGTGAAATAAAATGTAATTTACAACATTATTAATTGTATTAAATTAGGTCTAATTTATAATGCATACTAATTAGGTTTTTCTCTTTAAAAAACTGCTTACATATGTGATTTTGAGCTTTGAAAAAAAAAAGTAGCCGTTGCATCAGAACTTTGAATGATCTAAATTATTGTGATGTCCGATTTTCATTTTCTCTTCTACTTTCTGAGATCTAAACGGGACGGACGGACAACAGACAGACAGACGGACAGACACGCCACACAAAACTAATAGCGTCTTTTCCCCTTTCGGGGTCGTTAAAAAGAGATAAAAAAACGAAATTCAATTCAAATAAAACAAAATTTTTGCAAATCTAAAAATGTAATATACATAATAAGTAATGAAGCTTTTAGGAAAATATAGATACACAATGGTGATAACGGATGTACGTAGGGGGAAACATTTCGAAACGAAAAAAAAGATGGTCAGTGTTACATTCAAAATGAAAATAATCCATTTGAAAGATGTAGTTCAAGAAAAATAAGAGGCCAGAGCCGTTAAAGACATTTGAAGTCAAAGAGAAATCAACATACAAAAATCAGAATAAAAGCAACATCTTACACAGAGGCAAGAACACAATTAACAAATAGGGGCAGCCGGCAGGCTAGAGGCGTTATCAATAGAGCAGACAATTTGGGAACTGTCGGATAATTAGGAAGAAAGCAATCCTGTCATAGAACATCAATTAACAGTGAAGTAACATCACCGAAGCAAACAGTGAATATCAGTGAATAAAGTTTTTTATTTACTCAGTTCAATTCCTGTGTGGTGTGGGGGTTGATATATATAAAAAAACACCACCAAACATTACCATTACAAGTAACATGAGTCACTGACCTTGCAATTTAGTCTGAAAATGGAAGCATGAGTTTTATTATTTCAAAGTGCACTACAGTTGATTGCAAAAATCACTATATACAGTAAGAGGAGGGGCATAGTATTATGTATCTAAGAAAGTATACAGTTGTGTGTGCATGTTGGTGAGCGAAAGTTCAAAGCTGCCTTACTATTAAAAAAAAAACACTACTCGATAAAATTTGTTGGACAACGGACAAGACGATGCGAATAGATCATGAAATTTTCCATCGTTTCAGGGCTTGGGGGGGATTGACCTCTTTTGCGGACCTTGCATTTTACCTGATACTTCATTTTTAATGTAAAAAAAAAAACACTCATTTAGGGACCCCCTCAAATTCCCCCTCCTCCCCCCCACCATTATTATGCTACTGTCTGGCTGGTTCTATAACGTTGTCGATGGCCCACTTAAATATTAGGCCTATCTCATAAAGAAAATATGAACGCAGTTTTTTTTTTTTTGGGGGGGGGCGGCTTTAAAGGTAAACTTCCATGGTTTTGACAATTTTTTATATAATATGTGTTATGATCAAACAGTAATGTTTACATTTTCATAAAAGAAATATATCTTCGTCTATGCGGTTAGATCTAGATATTGTAAGCAAAGAAAAAATGCATGTTGAAAGTAGATTTACATGCTTGACTAACCACGGCAGTGTGTATTTTCTCCCCTGACCACTCAACACACAACAAACACTATCGCTTGGTTGTCTTGTCATGACTGACTACCCGTAGTCTAGACTAGCCCTACACTGACCAGTTTGTTCGAATCAGTCAGACACACGATATATTTACTTCTTGGGATTGGGAGAGGCTTAGATGAAAATGTTTATTTTTTCTCGAGTTGGTTATCCTAATGCACTTACATCTCTCTCTATATATATAAAACTATAGAATAGCTCTGGACTAGGACGTCACTAAACCTAAGAGCCTGACAGCTACTGTAAGAAATAAGCGATACGATTGGTTAAATCTAGTTTCCCTTTCAGTATTGTTGAGGGAAGTGACGTATGCCTAAGATAAAAACAAAATCTCAAAGAACCCCGTTTTTTAGGAGATGCCAATAATTTACTGACTAATTTATTAAATATATTTTTTTCTAAGCATTTAAATACACAATGGTAAAATGTGTACTATTACACATTTTTACGCAGAATTTAAATGTCTATAACTCAAAATTTGACAAATCATCGGAGCTTTAATTTAAGTTTACCTAATGTGTCTGGGCCAAATGTTGTCGAAATGCACTTTTCAAAATATACGTTGATATTGATAAGTATTAGTATATAAACTTACACACCTGTAACCATTATTGTAGGTAATAAAGGATAAAGGTTAAAATGATCTATTCAGGCTACTAAATATTCTCTCAGGCCTTAAAAACTTTTTTGCTTCATCCATATTTTTGAACATGTTCTTGTTCAAACACACCACCTCGCGTCTCACAGTCACCCGCCCATATCGTATCAACAGACATCTTTTTCTTATCCAGAGATAGACACAGTCACCCACCCGCATCTTATTAACAAATGTCACAACATGTTTGTGTGTTGTTATGCCGGGGACTAAGTCTTGGATCAATACAATACTGAACTAAGACGATCTAGGAATCAAGCAAATAACTTCTCCGTAGAAATAAACAACTTGGAACTTTAATTCAAATTTAACTTATGTACAATGTAGACCAAATAAGATGAAATGAAATTACAAGGCTTCATTGTTAATAAAACATATAGATATTAGAAACACAACCGATCGCTCAAACTTTCAAACCTAGACTAACTTTCTTGCGCAATTTCTAGAACTCCCCCGGAAGTCTGTCACGTGACCTCTCTCTAAGCGTCTTTTTGCGCCACCTATCAACCAATCGAATTCAAAACATCCCATATTACGTCTCTGGAGAAACCCCACGAGTCTGGATTTTCATTATTAATTCCCGAGCCGTCTGGCGAGGGTTTACACAATCTGTTAAATGTGAAATATACAACTACATCTATAATGGGATATGTGACATATTACCCCCCTCTCCGTTTAAGCATTTTGTATGGCAATAAAAATGCTTACATAGTAATAAAATATTTAAATGTACATAAGATATCATCCATGAAATTATATAGAAATGGTTGAGGTAACATATGACAATGCTCAGAAAAATAAAGTCAACTTGGAGATAAGAAAAATGTAAATGTAGTGTCAGGTATTTGAGAACAAAAATATTAATGACTTGGAACACTTGTTTCACTATTAAAGTGGTTACAAAATGAGACAATGTTTGTCATGAATAGTATCAAAAGCTATACAAAGCATTAAATTTTGAAATGATTGAGTTACTTCTCTTCATGATTCTTTATGATAAAGTTAAAATAGTACAATACGAAACTAATATATTACATCTGTGGAAAAAATATATACAAAATTATGTAAAAAAAATTAAATACATCTGGAAAGTGTGTCGGCGAAGACATTCTCACGTCCAGGAATTGTTTTGACCTCAAATTGGTAGTCTGTGAGTTGTAGACTCCACCGAGTTAAACGACTGTTCGCTAACTTCTTTGAGTTCAGAAATGCTAGTGGTGCATGATCAGTTAGGAGTGTAAATTTTTCACCTAGTAGATATCTGGAGAACTTGGCTATGGCCCATACAATGGCTAGACATTCTCGTTCTATGGTTGAGTATCTGGTTTCAGCTGGTGACAACTTCCTGCTGATGAAAAATACTGACTGCAAAGTCTCTTGGCATTTCTGTGAAGTGTCTTGATATTTCTGCATTAGGCATGCACCTATAGCTGAAGATGAAGCATCTGTGGCGAGGTAAAATTGTTTCTCTGGATTCGGAAGTTTGAGAATAGTGTCTCTGGAAAATTCAGCTTTAATGTTCTCAATCGTGGTATGTAACTCTGTAGACCATGGAATTTTCGTTGGTTGTCCTTTCTTAGTGAGTTCAATCAATGGAGCTATGAGTGCTGTGTAACCTGGTATACAATGTCTGTAGAAATTACACAGACCCAAAATACTTCTCACTTGCTTTTTACTGGTGGGTACTTTGATGTCTAGTATGCGTTGAATAATGTTCTCTTGTGGTCTCAGCGAATTGTAGCTGACCTTATAACCCAGGAAGGATATTTCTGACATGGCTAGTTCTACCTTACTAGGCTTGATGGTAAAACCATGTTGTTTCAGTATGCTGAAGACTTCTTTTAGCCCTTTGATGTGTTCATTCCATGACTTATGGAAGATGCAAATGTCATCTATATATGACACTGTGTCAGAGCGATTTTTTAGTATGCTGTGGATAGCTCTATTAAAGGTGCTGCTGGCGTTGACTAGACCAAATGGCATGAAGTTGAAATGGAATAGTCCATAAGCTGTGGTGAATGCCGTAAACTGTTTGCATTCTTGTCTGACTGGTATTTGGTAATAACCTCTGGACAGGTCTATTTTTGTGAAGAACTTTGCTTCTGAAAATTTGGTCATAAGATCTTCAGGATTTGGCATAGGATATGAGTCGAGTTGTGTTATTTTGTTCAATTGTCTGAAGTCGACACAGATTCTTGGATTTGTCGTCTGGTTCCGTTTGACAAGAACTATTGGTGCAGCATATGGAGAGTCGGAATGTTCAATGATTCCTTGCTCTAATAGTTGGTTAATTTTTTGTTTAAGAAAGTCTCTGTAGTGTACTGGTAATGGATAAGATCTTGCTTTTGTAGGCTTGGAATCAGTAAGTATTATTTTGTGTTCTGCAATAGAAGTTTTGCCTGGAACATCTGTAAATATTTCTGAATGCTCTTTGAGAATGGTAGTCAGTTCTTTCTGTTTTTTGCGGTGTCATTGAATTGAGCTTGATGTCTTGCCAAAATTCAGTCTGTTTGGTAGTTGTCTGAGGCATATTGATGTCGTCAAATTCAGATGTGTCATTTTCATCTTCTTCTGGTATGACTGCAAGGCATGATATGGCTCTTTCATTTTGTTCTGGATTTGTGATATCTTCTGGTATTGTGTTATATTTCTGTAGCATATTGACATGATAGATTTTCTTTTTGTTGTGGATGTCTATCTCATAGTCAACATCTGTTATTTTTCTGAGTATGGGGAATGGACCTTGCCATTTTATAAACAGTCTGTTGCTTTTGTCTGGTAGTAATAGACATACTTGATCTCCTGGTTCAAATTGTTTCAGTGTTCTGTTTCTATTGATTCTCATTCTGGTATTTGAGTTTGCTATGGTTGTGGCTTCATTTGCTTTCTCACATGCAGATATGACTACGTTTCTGGTATCTTGCACATGTTGGAATGCAGTCTTGGTTTCTGATGAGGTTGAGTTTTGGCGAATGATTGATTCTTTGAGGATTGCCATGGCTTTGGTTTTGGCTACACCCATATGGCTGGCGTGTGGAATGTTATGTCCTATGGCCATTATTTGTTTCCTGTATTTCTGTGGCACTATTATTTGCTGAATGGTATTGCCTTTGTGTATGGCATTCTTCATCAGGAGGCCATCTTGAAAATATGGTGTATTTGGTGAATTCAGCTGATTGTTTGCTTGAGCCTTCTGATAAAGTATTTGTAATGTTGGATCTCGTTTCTGTTTTTCTTTAAAGTCATCGTGTAGGAAACATGACATGTCTTGATGGACTTCAGTGTTGACAGCTTGATTACTTATATCATTGTTAGAGACTCTGGGCATGTCGTCTTGTTCTTCAAAATTCAACAATGGACAATCGGGAATTGGAGGTGGATGTACGACCGGTGGGGATGGGCTTGATGTAATTGGGGGTGTCCATGTTGAATGTTCTTGATTGTTGCTGGCTACTGGACTAGTAACTGGTTCTGTTGCATTCTGCATAGCTTGGGTAACTATGGTAGCTGTGACAAAAATAAATCTCGCCCACTTAAGGTATCACTCGGTCTAGGCATTTAAATAATTTATTTTTTGCTATCTTATTTTATCACCTCAGCTTGGCCCTTATGACTATCTAAAGCTATTACCACCACCCCCTTTTTCTCTAGGCATCCGTGTCACGATGTAATTTCTTAATCTGACACCCGTCTAACACATTCTTTATCGACAAGGTTAAACACGCCTCTGAATATCTTGACCTAACATCCTGCCGCACCTCCCCTTCGGGGAACGGGTCAGTTCGAATGGACCCTCTTCAAATCGACAACAAGGTCTGTCTCGCGCAGCTAATCCCTGTCACGTAAGACAAACGGTCTGTCGTCCGACCATATTGGCGATATCATTCGATAAGGGCCCATCCTTATGTCAATACATGAAACGCGCGGCAAGGTCAAGTGATAATCTTCTCCTAGGCATGGCGGACGATCTAAACACCTGGGAAGCCCCGCCTCCTTGATCACGCGACAGGATATGCGTGATGGCAAGCCCATCCCTTTTCCTGTCCAACTTAGCCTTTTTAACTACACATGGCGAATGGTCTTATTCTCATTTCATTTTGAGGAGCTGAAAGGATATACTTCTCTGTTTTGAGCTTTACGAGCTTTCGCTCACTATATTCATTTCATATCTTTCATAATATTGGACTGGTGGTAAGCTTTTATATGGTTTGTGTTTAATGGCCTCTTACTGTGTGTATTTATATATTTGTGCATTTATTTAGTGCATTATATTTGTGTACATATTTGTGTAATTCTTATCTTGGATTATGTAAGTAGTCACTTTATGTATTATATTTTATTATCATGACTTGTACGACTAAATAGTCAAAGTCATCCACTTTATCTGGACTAGAATTCACTATAATTCTTGCCACATGTATTTAGCTCTTTAGCTACTCTAAATTGATCACTGATAAATCACCGCTCGCCACGAGCCCACTATATTATTATAGATAGATTCCTTGACCGGGGACTATCATAATATTTATGTAACATGTCATATTACCAAGTATATTTTACTCTCATTCCGTGACAAGGAATGCCGTAATTATTTATGTACTACATTCTATCTATCGGCCTGTTGGCCAGACTTATTACTTAGGTAAACCATGTATACATTATCTTATTTATATTATCCTATCATTAACTTATCTCGGTTGATCGCCTTGATTTTTAATGGCGCACTGACCCTGCGCTCAGGATAGACTTGAATTATTTCCCCTTGTATTGAATTTAACTTCTA
Organism: Biomphalaria straminea; assembly: GCA_021533235.1. Taxonomy (NCBI): domain Eukaryota; kingdom Metazoa; phylum Mollusca; class Gastropoda; family Planorbidae; genus Biomphalaria; species Biomphalaria straminea. The sequence continues at coordinate 9,179 of JADKLZ010077656.1, read as the reverse complement.
GAGATTACGTTCCTTGAACGAGCCCTGTCTCCATTCAAGCGTGCTCTATTGTTCGGGCCCAACGGCCAAATGTAAACAATAGCGACTTGGTCACTGACCATTAGCCATTTCCCCCCTTCCCCTCTCATCTCTCTATCCAAGCGGCTCGTAATGATATCACCGTGACAAGGTGTGTCTTACAATTTAACGCCACTTGTAGTCTCCCTTGACGATATACAATTTCTACTATTTCAATTAATACCATGTGTTAGCTCCCTTGATATTTATGAAACTAAGTTATAGTTTCTTCACATCATTATTACATTACTGTGTGTTATCGCCCTTGTGAGACTTCATTACCATTATTATTATTGTCTCCCCTGATGAGATGTAATATTTTATTGGATTAACTCCCCTTATTATTATGAAACTAGATCATGGTTTCTATTTAATCATTCTGAAGATGTCCTTCATGAAAAGGCGTCTACCTCCCAGTGTCATCATTGTGGCTAAGTCGATCTACGAATCTCGTTGCAGCTTTTATTGCAGGCTACTCCTACTTGGAAGCCCTAACATCGTAACGCTGATACCAGTCTGCTGACACCGGATCTGGAGACACCAGCCTTACCAACCACTCACAAGAGTCCGACCAACAACCGCATGCCAGAAGATCCGCCCCTGCAGCTATCTATAGTTGGACTGTCCCGTGCGCTAGGACCGATCAAGCCAGCCCACCCACAGACAACTCAGCATCAGTCACGCCGGTCTCGTCAGAGCAGCAAAGGACTCAAAGCTAAGCAACAAAGCCTATGACACTCAGACCACTAGGTTCTTAAATCTTATGATGATAGTCCCATTTGTGTAAATAATTAGGCCCCGTCCTAACACTGTACAGCATTTTACCTTTTATCTATTTTCATTCTCATTATTAAACTGTACATATGTTTATATAAAAAGTATTTGTTGCCTGCATTCATAACATTGTGCCTGTAATCCTTATGTGCAAGTTAAGGTCCTCAAAATATCTAATTCCCCTAGACACCCATACGGCCACCATCTTTGACCTACTTGTCACAGTAGCCATGTGGTTATTTTGGCTAACTTGTTCAGGTGCCAAAAGTTCTTGTTGTTTGGACATGGATCTTGTCATTACTGCAAGGCATTTTTGACCTTGCTCTATGGCGTTTGTCCATTCATCGAGTTCTTGAGAAGTGCATTCTTTGACTCCCTCTATGTTTCCAATGATTAGGTCCACTGGTAGATTGGGTGTTACTAATGCTTTTGTTTGACCACTGAAGAATGGTGTAGTAACATAAATGATGGCTTCAGGTAACTTGCTGACAGTTCCGTTGAAGGCAGTGGCTTGGACATGGTTGCCTTGAAGCGGTTTGCGTGTACAAAACTTTCATGTACTAATGTGGACGTGCTTCAGGTGTCGCGAAGAACTTCCACCTTCATGTCTCCTACGAAGCCTGGATAAAACTTGAGACCATTGGATTTCGCAATGACTGTCATAGTTGAATGTTCATTGTAATAGCTTCTGTTATATGAGCTTCTGTTTGGCGCATATTGTGGTCTGGAATCTTGCGAATGACTTCTGTAGCGAGGTCTATTATCTGGTTTATTATTTCCAGGTGCCTTGTTGATTTTGTATTGCTCTTTATTGCTGTAACTTTGAGTTGGTGATGTGGGTCTATCATAATTTTGATTTTTGGAACTTGACTGTTTTTTCCAACATTCATGAATTTGATGGCCTTTTTTATGACAGTATGAACATTCTGTGGTCTTGCTGCGGCATTGAGAAGTGAAATGTCCTGGTTTGTGACATTTGTTACATTTGATTTTGTCATCTGGCTTATATCTTGCATTTTTGTCTTGAGCGAAGCCGACAAAGTTTTCTTCATTAGATGGTTTGACTGACTTGTTTGGATAGGCTGCTTTATATTGCCTGATGATCTTGGTTAATGTCTGGATGTCAGTGGGATTTCTTTCTATGATGTAGGATTGAATATCTTCTGAGTGAGCATGGGTGATGTTGTCAATAATAATATGTTGACGAAGAGCTTGGTAACTTTCTTCTACTTTGGCCATGGATACCCATCTATCGAACCACATTGACATATTGGCTACAAATATTTGAGGATCATTATTTTGTTGTGGCCTTTCATTATAGAATTTCTTTCTATAGTTGGCTGAGGTTGCTCCGTATTGGCGCAGTAAAGCTTCCTTGATATCGGAATAAGTGTTGCGTTCATTTTTGGACAGTTGGGAGCAAATTTTAACAGCTTTGCCAGTCAAGAGAGTGAGGAGTGAGCTCGACCAAAGTGTTTCAGGTATACCGGATGTGGTAGCTATTTCTTCAAATCTAATGAGGTATGAGTCCATATTGTCAATGTTCTCATTAAATGCCGATATTTTGTTCATCAATCTGTATTTATCGGACATGTTGGATTGGCTTTGATTCGGAATACTTGCTTTGTTTTCTTTATTTTGTTTGTCATATTCCATTTTTTTCTTTTCATGTTGCCTTTGTTTTTCGGCGTCTTGCAATTTTTTTTCTTCTAATTGCATGCGTTTTTCAGATTCTTGCCTTTGTTTTTCAGCGTCTTGTAACTTTTTTTCTTCAAACTCTTTCTCTTCTTGGCGATCGGCCCACTGCTCTGGCTTAGGAATTTGCTTCTCTTTCGCTAATTCAATTAATTCGAAGAGTCGTTGTGTTCTAGAACCAGAAGCCATATTTGATTTTTATGTTATTTTCTTGTCTAGGAGCAAAATGTTCAATATCTGGATTTTGTTTTATCTCAGATATACTTATAATATAGTAATAGAGTTCTTGAAGCCTTAGTGTGTTAATAATGCTTGACAGTAAAAATGTACTTTATTGGAGTCGTAAGTCTTGATCTACAGATCTATTGAGCCGAGTACTTTTGTTCTGGTTTAACAGTTGGTTAAATCTGGTCTTCCGTTTACTTTGTGCCAGACAATGATTATTTACTGGTCTTCTTTATATTGCCAGTTATTTATTTTACTGGTTTTTTTTATAATGATGCCAGTTATTTGCTTTACTGGTCTTTTTTAATAATGCCAGTTATTTGCTTTACTGGTCTTTTTTAATATTGCCAGTTATTTGATTTACTGGTCTTTTTTTAATAATGCCAGTAATTATGTATATTGGTCTTTTGCCAATTACATATAATAGATTTCGTGAGTTAGACGTAACTCTAACGAAAATCTTTGTAAAATAATTATCGATAACCAACTGACCTGTCAAACACAGAAATTTTTGTCCTCCGTTAAATGAGAATGAAGTTCCTTTGAATAGTTTCGAAATTGGTCCTAGATCTTGAATGAATTTCGTTGAAGTCCAGATTATCGGAGTTTATGTCACACTCTTAGTCGGATTGTGCCATTCTGTCACAACATGTTTGTGTGTTGTTATGCCGGGGACTAAGTCTTGGATCAATACAATACTGAACAAAGACGATCTAGGAATCAAGCAAATAACTTCTCCGTAGAAATAAACAACTTGGAACTTTAATTCAAATTTAACTTAAGTACAACTTATGTACAATGTAGACCAAATAAGATGAAATGAAATTACAAGGCTTCTTTATTAATAAAACATATAGATATTAGAAACACAACCGATCGCTCAAACTTTCAAACCTAGACTGACTTTCTCGCGCTATTTCTAGAACTCCCCCGGAAGTCTGTCACGTGACTTTCTAAGCGTCTTTTTGCGCCACCTATAAACCAATAGAATTCAAAACATCCCATATTACGTCTCTGGAGAAACCCCACGAGTCTGGATTTTCATTATTAATTCCCGAGCCGTCTGGCGAGGGTTTACACAATCTGTTAAATGTGAAATATATAACTACATCTATAATGGGATATGTGACAACAAACATCTTTCTCACATCCAGACATCGACACAGTCACCCACCCGCTTCTTATTAACAAACATCTTTCTCACATCCAGACATCGACACAGTCAACCACCCGCATCTTATTAACAAACATCTTTCTCACATCCAGACATCGACACAGTCACCCACCCGCATCTTATTAACAAACATCTTTCTCACATCCAGACATTCACACAGTCACCTACCCGCATCTTATTAACAAACATCTTTCTCACATCCAGACATTCACACAGTCATCCACCCGCATCTTATTAACAGACATCTTTCTCACATCCAGACATCGACACAGTCACCCACCCGCATCTTATTAACAAACATCTTTCTCACATCCAGACATCGACACAGTCACCCACCCGCATCTTATTAACAGACATCTTTCTCACATCCAGAGATTCACACAGTCACCCACCCGCATCTTATTAACAGACATCTTTCTCACATCCAGACATTCACACAGTCACCCACCCGCATCTTATTAACAGACATCTTTCTCACATCCAGCCATTCACACAGTCACCCAACCGCATCTTATTAACAGACATCTTTCTCACATTCAGACATCGACACAGTCACCCACCCGCATCTTATTAACAGACATCTTTCTCACATCCAGACATTCACACGTGCGCACTCTCGTCCCTAAAGTCTCCTCAGTCTTAAAATGTTGTGTCATCTGGCTATCATGATACGTCTTCAGACACAATCTGCTAATAATACCAAAACCAAACGTTGTAATTTGTTATTGCATATATTTCTATTTCTAGACTGAAGTATTGAGTAACAAGACAGACATCATAAGTCAAACTCGAGAATACCGGTACATTGATAAACGTACGGAAGCCATTGTACAACAACAAGGGGAGTTAAATAAGATCATACAGAAAAATCAAGATTCATTTGGTAATTTCTTCTGTAAAATTATATTTTATAAACATTTCTTACCGAAAGCATTGAATTATCGTTTTACACTTCCTTAGTTTGGCTTATTATTACATACGATGTTTATTTTGTTATTTTGTTTAACCAGAAATTATATAATATGTTGGTGCCGTGCGCTAATACCATATTAAAGAACTAAACAATATGTTTAATAATATTGAAAACTGGAAATTATTTTATCTGGAAGACTAACCACTTTGTAATATAAATATAAATACTTAGATGTTTATTTCAACAGAAATTACAAAGTAATTTTCCTACATAAGATAAATCTCTATTAAAACTTTAGTTCTTTCAAACTTATATTTTCTGAATCTGCCAAAAAGATAGTGTACACTTTTTCATACTAATTATTCGCTTTTTGTAATGATTACAAAAAAATAGGTTCAAATCAATTTACATAATGTTTATTTATATAAAACAAACAAAAATGAATGTAGGTATTGTTAAGAGCAACATTAATAATATATATAATTTATTGCAGATATAAGAATAAACTATATTTTACAATAGTGAACATTATGCTATTTAATTTCGTTGTATACGAAACCTTTCCCTACCTTAAAAGTATTAATACGAAATTATTTCTTGAAAAAAAATGTTGTTTTTTTTTGTTATTCTTTAGCCAAATGTTCTACAAGACTAGAAACTCTAGAAAAAGAAATGAAGAAATTGAATGAAATCTCAGGTTAGTGCACCAGTTTTGTTACTAGAAACATAATCATAAAGTTTGTCCATGCTTCAATTTTTTATTGATAGCTAATAATCTGTATTAATAATTTACCAATGTACTAATCTTAAGTTTGTATTTGTGGGCCATGTCTTGTATAACATTCCTTTACAGATATGTATAATATTTTTTTTATATTTTATTTTTATTTGTGGGACAGATAGTTAAATATGTTTAATTTTTAAACCTATAGTGTTAGTTTTCAAAATATAAAAGTCACCGATGCAGCAAATAGTTGCAAGATCTAAAATTTAAATTTCTAATTTCTAGTTTTTTAGTTCAAAATGTATCCAATGAACGGACAGTCCAGACAGAACCATTTTTTTTAATAGCTTCATATATTTATCAATGCCTTTGTAATGATCGCATGTAATATAATAATTGTGTATTTTTATAATTGGTAGAAACTAGACACAAACATGTCCAACAGACTATTGATGTCAGGAACAATGGAACAGATACATTAGGTGTGTTGACTTTAATCTTTATTTTTTAAAATAATTTTACAATAAACAACATTTAAAAAAACAAAACTATTAAAAAAACATGTACATCATCTGTTTACTGGTCTCCGACATAAAGAAAAAACATCCAAATTAAACAATGGCGGCTTTTGTTTTCCAACCTTGTCTTCGTTTTGGACTTAATCTTATGACTCTCTTGGAGATGTGACTCAGTTTGTCTAAACAAGTCTCCAAAAATCTCATGCAACGTGTGATCACAATTTCTTGATTGGGCAAGTGCTTTAAAATATGTTTTTGTTAATGATATAATCCCTAAATATAATCAATGCAGTCATTTTTTTTCTGATTTTGATGACGTGTTTATTTTAAGTTTTTGTTACTCTTTATGATTGACATTTTTCTGTATGAAATGAGATACGCATTTCTGTAACTTTCCTTTTTTTAAATTGCTTAGTAACATGTATTGTTTTATATTATTATGCATTCATCTCACTTTTGTACCTGCATTTAGAATTCCAGAATTTGAATATTAATTTCATAGACCAAACCTGCAGCAGGACGACGGTGGATGCTAGCGGGCAGGGTTTGAACCCGTGACCATCGACTAGTGTGAATTTCAGTCCATCGCTCATACCGAACGACCAGGCAGCTATATTGTTATTGATCTTGAATATTACAGTTTCTTTTGTTTCTCTCTGGAAATCTTGAATCCAATGGTAGTGAAGAACAGTTAGACCGAAATATTGATTTTTAAAATATAATATGTCGATGAACTATGTCAATCCTTAGAAAAGTCTAATATAATGGTATCTATCTACTGATTAATAATAATTGTTTTATACATGATCACTTAAAACTATTCATTCAGTTTCACTTAGCCTATTTTTCCTAAAAGAATGTTGGTATGGAGTAAGGACATAATGTTATTCTAAGTGGTTTATAATGTCACAACATATAATGTGTTCTAGAATTTTAAAACTCATGCTGATAACTGGTACTGCTCTGTAGTTTCCTGGACAGATGTATCTCTATTTAAGTAGAGTAGTGACATATTTTATTGTGTTATGGATATGCTTTTTCATATTGTCACCAGAACTCATCCATGATTATCTGTTCCCTTTTCAAACATTTGATGATCGAAATTGAAAATGAGTTTTTTTTTTATTTTATTTTAGGATCTTTGCTTAAGCAATTATGTCAGGCTTTTCCCCTTTCGCAAATTGTATTACAATGGTTTTAGAGTGTTTTGATGCTACTTCTTTAACAGTTTCATTGGATAATGTTATTATCTTAGGTTTAGTAGATTTAGCAAGAATACGTGTATCCAGCTAGGTTTGATAGGTAGTTTAATCATTTGTATGGGTTAGTTATGTCTTCATCAAAGTAATTAAACAGTCTTGATGTAAACTAAGGTAACCACACCGTGCACTATGCCAAGCTGCATCTTTGTTGCATATTGCATATTCTACTGGGGCACTCATATGAATGTTATATGTATGATATTATTCATCAAAGCTATCACATTGAATAGTAGTTGGTTTATGTATACATCTGTGTAGAGCCTAAATCTTGTCAGAATTATCAGACTAAACTTAAGTCTAGATCAAAAATTTAATGTGAATTTTTGTGTATTGTAATGATTAAATGGGGACAAAAATGTACTGAATAATACAAACGATTAATTAATTAATCACATTATATCAAGGATTTTAGGTTAAATTATTATTGAAAAATATTTTAAAATTTGGTTACGATTTTCAATGCAAAAACGTAAAATATAAATTATGATAAATTAAAAAAAAAAACAAGAGTGAGTAAGCGTCCTAATGTGAAACTTGTCTCATTTAAAGAAGACTTTAAAAATAATATTTCTAGAAATGATATTTTTTTATTATAATGTTATTTATCGCAGACATTTTATTCTAAATCTATACATTGAAATATTTTGTTATAAATCAATTTAGATAAAGTTGTTAAGAAAATCACCACTTTGGAGGCACAGCTCATCACAATAAGTAAGTATTGTAGTGACAACCATATGCAATCGATGTTGGTAGACATATAACATAATTAGGTTATGAAATTTATAATTATTGTAAAAAAAATATTTAAAAAACTGGAAAATGCCCTCTTCTCTTTTAATTGTATATAAATTTATATTTGAAAAACGATTTAATTAATTAATTTATCTAGCCGAAGTTGCTGCAAGAGTTAATAGTCTAGAAAAAGAAGTGATGAAACTGAATGGAATTTCAGGTTAGTGCACAATTAATGTTAGACATATGAACTCTAAAATTGTTCAACGACTCTTTAAATCTATAAAATGAATCAAATTAATACTCTAATATCTTTATTAAATATTAATTTGTGACTTTTTTGCAGTTTTTAATAACAATTCTAAAATATTCTAATATTCTAAAAATTAAATATTTTCTAAATATGCATATGGTTAAGTTATATGATTCTAGACATAAAATGCCTCAGATCTTTGAAATGACATCACAGTGATACTTTGTTCAAAATCCTGCTTACCATCTTGAATAAAATACAAGAATGTAAAATAATAACTTCTTAGAAATAACGAAACTACCATAGGCGCACCCCCCAAAAAAAAATAAAAATTGTTCAATAAATGACCACGACAAGAAGACGAAAAACAATTTACAGTTTTTATTCATTTATATAATCTCTTCATATTATTTTTGACTAAGTTTATATTAACTTTGTCTTGTTAAAAGTTTGTACACGTTATTTCTTCCAACCCATTTTTGGATTAAACTGAAACATTGAACAATTATTCATTGGCGAAGACAAGACAAGAATCGTAAAAGAAAAAAAATGCATTAGTCAATTAATTATTGTTTATTTCTCTTTATTCTAGATACCATTACACCAAATTGATCCTTCATTATTAAGATATATGGTTAATATATATGGGCTTTGTCCCTTAAATTTTTTACACATTTTCCCCCCACACGCATTCTGGGATGAAGTAAAAACGTTAACATTATTAATGTTACCTAACAAAACAAGAATCAACTACTCCAGGGGTGGTCAAACTTTTTCTACCTACGCGCATTAGAAAAATAAAGTTTATATTTCATCCCAGAATGCGTGTGGGGGGAAAATGTGTAAAAA
>JADKLZ010077653.1:15244-25576 GCA_021533235.1 Biomphalaria straminea | reverse complement strand
ATCTAGATCTATAGATAGAAGATCTACTGACTTGTCGGGATAGCTTGTAGATCTAGATACGGAGAATCGAGAACTAGATGAGGACAGATCTAGATCTATTATCTAAATGTAGAGTAGGCAAGATACACAGACTTCACTCTAGATCTAAATGATTATAACTAGATCTAATAGATTTTATAGCTAAAATGTAAAGTTCTTACACAAGATTTTTTTCTTCTATTTTTCTTCTTTTTAAAATTTAATCTAATACATCTTACCCGTCCCAAGAACTTTTAATTATTTTAATTACTAATTATTATACGCACGCACTTAAAACACACGTACATCGCAGGGTCGGCCTTAGACAAACAAGACAGCCACCAAGGCCTAGGGGGCTCCGATTGGCGGGGGGGGGGGGGGCCATCGCACAGGACTTGAAACATTTTTTTTTAAAGAAAAATAGCAAAACTTGTGCCCAATGTTATTGTTGGTTTTATATAAATTGCTTAATTTTCTTTTTCGCTGTTAATCTTTTATTTTTCGATTTCATTTGGGAATACTAAATTCATTTTGCTTAGGGCCTGCAATTATCTAAGGCCGGTCCTGGACACACACACACACATAACGCACGCACGTACACACACACACACCATATGATGCATAATCTCATTAATCGTGCTGCCATTGAAGTCTGCCACTGTAAGGTTGGAAAGAGCAGTCCGCCGTAAGGTAAGTGAAACTCTCAGGCATTCACAACAGTTTTTGCTGTATCAAAAGTTTCACGCAATGACTGCACATACAACACCACAATAGAGAAGTACACTCTTAATGCCCATGTATCTCTAATAACCTGACCCGCCTGACCCCTATTTTTATGTTCTCCTCTGCATGTTTCTCTTTTTTCTTTGTTTTTTTTTCTTTCTTTGTTCATTTTTTTTCTTTGTTCTTTTCTTTTTGTGATCAAAGTCTCACGTTTTCCCTTGAATTCATTCTATTATTGCGTTACATTTTGAGTTTGTTACATTTTATTTCTTCAACGTCTTTGCCCACTTTTCAACATTCAACTTAATTTTCCCCAAATTAAAAGTACACTTTAAGTACTATAATCTTCAGAGATGCCTACATGTCAAAGGGGAAATGCGCATTCCCAGACCTGGAAATGTGTATTTTGAAGGCAAATGAGTATTTTCCTAAATATAAAGAAATATACTCAGGAAAGGCTAAAAATCATTCAAGCATGTAAGATACACGAAGCAAAGCAATCCTTATCACAGCATAAAGTTATAAAAATAGATATAGTTTTAGTATTTGTCATTGAGTTTTCTAGAGTATGTTAGAATGATGCCGTTTTTGTTTCTAGGCAATTATTTTAAAATCTAAGCCTCTAGTCAGTCTAGTCACACTAGTGTATTCCACTTTCCATAATAGCAGCAACAGAAAAATCAATTAAAAATAATAATAATTTTTTGTTACAATTAAAATTAGACTTAAACCAGATGTAATGGTTTGCTTAGCAGTGCTTAGCTGGATCAGTGACATTTAATTCTATAAAAGTTGTTTTGTTTATATGCCATTTCTTTACAAGATATCCAAACACTGAAAATATTTTATCAAATTTTTAATTATTAAGATTTTTTTTTTCTTTGAGACCATTTTTAACAGAGCTAGCAGTGGAAGCTTTGGCACCCTCTTCAATCACTAATAACAAACATTTGAAAAGATTTTCTTTAAGGGAGATAAGGCAACTTATTTTGGTTTTCGATGCTTAAAGGTGTTTTATAAAACAAACAGATGTGTTGGAGGGAGCAAGGCATCAATAATTTACTAATTTTTGTCAGCATAATTAAAGCATTTCTTTTGCAAACACACTCAGTCTGGATTGTCCCTGATTTCATTCATTGAATTTAGGCTTTCATATATGGGCAAATGGGCTAATGACCGGTGGGCCGGTACCAAATGGGCCAGTCTGATCACAACCTAATTTTTTTTCAATGCACACAGCTTAAAAATAAATTAACAGCAGCAAGTCACAGATGCCCGAGCACTTTTTTTCGTTGTTGTTGTTTTAATATTATTTCACTTAATTTTTTTTTGAAATTCAACAAGAATATATAAAAAAAATGTACACTATATACAGTAGCCTACGTATTATCATTTGCAAAACGTTTGACCGTGCTTTATATTATAATCGAGCGGCATGAACTTCAGCACTACTTCAATGTCTTCGAGGTTGTGTTTGGCCTAATTATTTTGCTGGTCGGCATGTACGTTTTTTGATTTTTCCATTGTCAATTCACGAAAAAGAGAAATGAGAGAGGCTAAGTTAGAAAACATTGATATAACGGAGACAAAAATAGGGGCGACAATGAGCTCTTTAACGGATACAATGGATACCAGCACATATAGAACTAGAAGGAAATGAGAAGGCTGATACACTCGCCAAGAGTGGGAGAACAAACCCAAAATTAAACATTGCACTCTATCCAGAAGAAATGAAGAAACTACTAGTAAATGAAATAAATGAGAAATGGATAACCTCTCATCTGAATCACAAGAAAGAGTATGCCTATTATTAAGCTATCCCGACAAGATCAACGTCTAATCATACGTTTCATGGCCGGACACAACAAGACATTGGCTCCAAAACACCACAATAGAAAGAAAACTACAAGGAGAGATCTCTGATTTGGAAACCACTTCGCAGTTCATCTAATGTATTGGTCTAGCTAAACTTTACAATATAAAACTAAGAACGAGGACAACGAAGCTCTTTAACAATACTTAATAGGAATTAACTTTAACACACACACAGCCGCGAATTTGCAAACAACCCAACTTACTTCATGTTCATGAGGGTAAATAGTTCTTCTTTCTGAGATTTGTACAAGAAAAATAAGTTTTATTTTTGATGTTTTAAAATAAAATTCATCTAAAAATACTATACTTAAGGCTAACAAAAAAAAATTTAATTAAAAAGAACAAATCTATATCTAAATCTTTTTTTTTACTATAATAATTAATGACAAACTTTTGCTTAGAATGAAATCATTGATCATGGAAATTCTTATACTATACTATCCTATACTATTAAGCGAGCAATTCCTGTATATATATATATATATATATATATATATATCTTTGATTTCGAAAACGGCACTAACGATTTTCTTTAAAATTTCAACGTATCTGCATATTAGTGAGAAAAAAAATTCTCAGCTCATTGGCCACATCGGGAAAACTTGAGTTCGACCATTATTTCGATATATAAAATGTCTCAATGTTGTAAAATTAATTTTGGCTGGAATAATTTATGAATGAAAGTTTTCCATGACGTAAACGGGAAAAACGCTGCTTACGTCACTAAGCTTACCGTAGTACACTAAAATATTTCTTTGCAAACAAGAACGCGTTTAGAGATATGAATGAAGGGATGTGTAAAACTAAAAACAGACCACTGGCTGTAGCACCACTGGTATGGATGGATGGCAAAAGCCGGTATGAACTTCTTATTGTCCGACAGTCAGGCTGGGCAGGGCATTTATTGAACCGAGCAAGGCTCGGCCACCTGATATTAATAATTTATAGGCCTAAAGTGCAGTCACATCCGATATTTGATCAAAGGATATTTTATTTTAAATGATGGACCATATATTCATAGACTATTCGCGTTTTTGAGAATGTACTTGTACGTGTCTCTCTAACCGTTCTTCATTCTCTTATCTTTTAATGGAATGAGTTGCCTGAAACAGCCAGGAAAATCAACTACTTAGCATAACTTAAGTCACAGATCAACACGCATGACTACACAAGAGGAAAAAAAAAGAAAGCTGCCAAGTCCGTTAGAATCTGATGCATACACGTGCATGAATTGTGGCAAAGTCTGCCGCTCTAGAATTGGCTTGATTAGCCACTCCAGATTCTGCCCTGTCTCAAGACTAAACCAAGACCAGTGACTCATCTGGGCGCATCCATTGCCTTTCGAGACAAAAGGAGCCCTATACATTGAAACATGAAATGCGTTGGACGTAACTGTCTATAAGTAATACCAAAAAGTTTCAAACTCGTTAAGGATGTTTAGGTACAGTGTATAGTTTTCAGACTACATACATGTATAAATAAAATAAATGATGTAATCTTACGCTTGCATACATCCAGCTTTTGATGCGTTATCAAACTGTATATATTTTGAAGAGAATTAGGTTTATATATATGGCACATGGGCGTAGCCGGGAGTAGGGGGGGGGTTCAAATCATCACTTGCCTCAGTCCTCATTGTTTAAAAAGCAAACTTAACTTAATGCCCCAGTGCAGCCAACTTAAGCAAACTAGTCACTTAATTTCCTAAGCGAAGCCAAAAACGGTTTTGTGGTTATCCTCCCCCTCCAATACAAAAACTAAAGCAAAACTATAGTTACCATTTTCCACCAGTCGCTGGACTTCATTAATCAAGAGCAGTGAATAGCAGTTTATAGCAGTTTAGGTTATTGATATTTTTAGCGGAAGAGTAGCAAGCGAATTGCATTGTAGATACCTCAGAAAAAGCATTTTTTTTTCAAGCTTAAAATAATGGAAATAATGCTTGGATACGGGGCTTCGCTCACAGCGCTCCCCCAGACTCCCTAGCTGTCCTTGGTGGTGTGTACTGTCTTTTCACTAGTTAAAAAAAGAACCTATTCAAGTTAAAAAAATACATTGCAGAGGGGGGTAGACAAAAATCCCCTCCGCCGAAAAAAAATCCTGCCTACGCCTATGATATGACATGCCATTCATTTGTGGGCCGGTTTATAAGGTGATGCCCGGGCCGATTTTGATACCCAGTCCGCCCCTGATTGGATGGCTGCCTGGTCGTGCAATTTACGCGCTGGACTGAAGTTCAGATTAATCGATGGTTCAGGGTTCAAACCCTGCCCTTCGCCCTGCGGGCGGTTTGGACTAGGAAGTAAACTATCTTAAACTCTGAAGGAACATCCGAAACATGTAAAACATTTGACAAACATTTTTACAAACATTAACTCAAAGAAGCCACTTAAATATTCTTATATATTACGATTGGCTCTACCTTGCAATCAGTCTATCTAGATATGTTAATATTGTGCTCTTCAAAATCATTAACTTTGCTAAGGCTTGGTGTATGTTTGAGAGTGTCACATCTTAAAATACCTTACATTTATTTTGTATAACATATTTTCATGCATAACAACTTGAAAATTTGAGGATAATTATTTGTATGCACACCTTCGCAATATAAAAAAAAGATTAATTTTGAAAGATTGAAGGCTCGGTGGAATGATATGAACATACACAATTATAAATTAAATAATTAATATTCTAAAGTATAAAAATATGTTGTACTTATCTTGAGGACAAGGAGTAAATGTTAAAACTTACTAGCGTAGCAGGTGGCAGACATGGCGTCGTAGTACTGGCTGGATGAACAACCACATGAGCCACCTTCACAAGTTAGACCTGCCACACACCAGTCATTACTGCTACATGGGTAGCCATGATTCAGTCCTATAAAAAGGAGAATAATAATAATAATTATTATTATGGCGGAATTTGACGTTAATAACATTACAAAATAAACGCACATATTTTAAGCTCATTTAACTCACTATGTATATGTATTGTGTTAATAAATATATTTCCTATATATGTTCGTCACATCTGGGGCTGCGTAGCAACGGGAAATACTGCATCCTTCATAAATCGAAATCGAAGACTTATTTAAATGTTTTTCATAATATACCAGTTACAATTAACGTTTCAAAAAATTAATAAAAATAATAATTAAGTAAAAAAAAAATCTGCAAAATGGTCTAAATTTGTTATGTGTAGAATTCAAACGAAATGCATTTACTGATATCAAGGGTCTGTCGAAACGAAACGAAATTATTATGCAAGTGTTCAAAATGCCCTTCATATATAGGTTACATGATATTTAGGTTCATAAGCTGGAGGTCACTCACAAAGGCCGCGGGATACACATTTGAGACCAAAAGAAAATCTGCCGCCGAGGACAAACGCAGACGACGAAAAGAAAATCTAAACCGACCACCTGCGGACAATGGTTTTGCTTGCCCTGGATGTGGCAAAATATGTAGGTCACAGCTGGGACTGCACAGCCACGGGAAACACTGTATTCCTCGCTAATCTTCGGACTCGAAGACAAGCCTATTATTATTATTATTATTATTAGGTTCATAATTGTACAGATTATACATTTCGTAGTGCAAACGATTTGAAAAGATTTAATAAACTATGTATTTATTTATCTCAACGATCTTATTCCCTTGAATCTTATACTTTCCTAAACATGGCTTTTATACTTTAAAGTATAGATCTAAACTAAAAACCAATGAATAGTTTATACATAGACATAAATATATATAGTCTGGAAAAAGGAAGTAATTTCATGAAAGTGAAAAACATGCATATCTAATTAAATTCGGATTTTTGAATTATGAAAAATTTAAAAATTGCATTAGAGATTGCAGTCTTAGAGTTTAAACAAAATGTATAGACATACAACAAGGTACACACAATTGCAATCCACACATTTTTATTTCATAAAACTCTCTTATTGGCCAGTCTATATTTATTTATGTCTAAGAGTTTATATTATTAAAATGGCAATTAAACGAAATAACACAAAATAATCAGTCCCGATAACTTACTATTGGTGCATGTCAGTGAAATTTGATCATAATACCGAGTGCTGTTACAACTACAATACGATCCAGAACAAATTAAGCTCTTGGCACAGATGTCTTGATAATTACAAAATGAACCGTACGTAAGTCCTGAAAAAAAAAAAGAAGAAATATTTACAGATTTCTTTAGTTTTAAGGGATTTCTAATTTAGAGTTTTATTCTCTTATTTAGTTACATACAGTTGCTCAGAACCTTGAATGGGGATTCAGTAGCCCTAACCCTGTAAAGTATCGAACAACTTTGGGAATCACTAATGTAAACTTTAGACTCTGGACGACCGCGCGACCAGGCAACTGGGAGATGTTTTATCCGCGGCATAGTAAATGTTTAAATTCAAAAACATATCTCATTTGCTATATTGCACAATTTGTGGTAGTTCAAATTTGAATTTTAAAAAAAATCAATAAACACACACACACACATACACACACTAATAAAACTTACTATTTTGGCAGATTTTTCTTGATTGATCATAATAATATTGATCCGAGCAGTTACAGATACCACCGTTGCAAGCAATTCCTTGCGCACATGTATCAGAAAGGCCACAGGCGTTTCCATAAAGAACTTTAAAATGGAATAAAATTCAAAAGAGTTATAACAAAAGTAAAATAATATTAATAATATAAGCCTTTTAATAATTTATAATTATAATTAAATAATTTTAATAATTTATAATTATAATTAAAGGCCACAGGCGTTTCCATAAAGAACTTTAAAATGGAATAAAATTCAAAAGAGGTATAACAAAAGTAAAATAATATTAATAATATAAGCCTTTTCTTAACGCGAAGTCTTCTGAGATTTCGCTCTATAGAAGACTTCTATTGACTATCTTTTTTATGCCGTCTCTTTTCTATTGTTCACTAAATCGGAATTAAAAACTGGATTTTGCTTCCTGTGAAGGCTGTTATTTTGAAAGGAAGGCAGTCGATTGGAATTTGGGGAGGCCAAAGAGCCCTTAAACTGGACGTATCTTGCACTTGACAATCCTACACTACGCATAAAAATAAAAATTACGACTGGTTTTCATAAGTCTTCTTTATTATGTTATCATTAGGGACGTTACCACTTTCATTTGTACCAATATGCAAAGCGTAGCTGACCAAGATTGCATCAAGGTTTGGAAGGTAATGTAGAAACTCATAGTTATGTAAATATAACATAATCTTCCACCAGCATAAATTCAATTCATTATTAAGAAAGAGAGATACTTTGTAACGTAGTTTCCACTTCTCAGTGGAATTAATTGCGCTCGGGTTTATGACTAATAGGAGCCCACAGAGGTCCAAGATAAGCATTCCTTACTTTAAAGAGAGTTTATTCACAATTGTTAGTACGTAGTCGTAGTCGAATTTAGTCTTTTGAAACTATTACTTTTTAAAGGTAGGACATACACTGAAATGTTTTGGTTGTAAATGTAATGATACATGTAGGAGGACTCGATTTAGTTTCTGTAATAATCAGCATACAGTAAAGGAGCCTCCACCATCACATTCTTGAACCCGGGCCCACTAGTATCTTGCTTCTCCACTGCAGAGAGAGAGAGAGAGAGAGAGAGAGAGAGAGAGAGAGAGAGAGAGAGCGAGCGATGGTATTTGTCTATATAGTGTACAAAGCTTTACTCACCATATACTTGATAGGATGCACTAAAACCTGAATACCAACTGGACGATGTTGTAAATTTCACGAACATAGAATTACTTGTAGATGTGACAGATGTATTTGACCATCGGCCTGTAAAATTCCGCAACTGACTTGCATATTCATTTTGCCCGTTGTATATTTTTACGTAATCAGTATAGTAAGTGTAACCTTCAGAGCTGCGGGAATGAATGGCATGAGTAGAAAACTGTAGCATTGCGATCAGATCTTGACTTTTTGATAAGCCTTAATTGGAAAAAAGCTTGCATAATGTGTAATTGTGTAGTGGGAAGCGTGATCGAGAGGCTCGCCTGGCTACCTAGAAGGGGGCTCGAGGTTCGACACCCGACTCGGGCAGAGTTGGGTTGAGGGGGTGTTACTGAGCGCCCGAAGGCAGCACGGGAAACCAACTCCTAAATACCCCTCCCCCCACTAGTGCACAAATGAGATTGGACCAAAGCGCTCTGAGCATGCTATAAGCATGAAAGTATCGCTATATAAAAGCTATAATAATAATTGTATGAATCAGTTAATTTTTTTATTTTGAGCTATCCCTTTTCAGCGTTTTCATTAAAGGAATCTTTGGGCCTTAGGCCTCTTTTCTTTTTATGCCTCTTTTAGGTGCTTCTTTCACTCTTTTTAGGGCTTTGTGTCTCTTTTTTTGGGCGTGGTGCCTCTTTTTGGGCGTGGTGCCTCTTTTTTTTAGTACTTTCTAATAGTAAAATAAAAAGTGAAGTTCCCCTTTCAGACCTTGTGGTCTATAGGGCAGATGATGTAAAGTTCATCTGATTCTGTGGCCTACGGTTAATGGGGGTGTCATGTGGCCATCACAACGACCAACAGCCTTTACTTTTCCCCAACTAATGTCAGATACCCACAGAGCTTGGTGGACTCAAGGGCGCCCGAAAATCCCAAAATAAAAATCATAGTCTTCACCCGGATTTGAACCCGGGACCTCCAGTACGGAAGCCAAGCGCTTTACCACTCAGCCACCACGACCTCAGTACTTTTTAATAATAACTTTTTATTAAAACAGTTAACATATTATTTTATACTAGTTGACAGACGGCGCAGCATACACCGCTTTTTTGCTGCACATGCCTAAGGTCACTGCAACTTATGCGACCGCAGTGGGCCCTGCACTTTCATATAATTCGCGCTAATTCTAGGTGTGAATTATTACATTAAACCATTTAATACTTATAACAGATATTCCCGCGGCCTCGTGATTTACAGAAATTGCAAAATATATGAAAAAATCCTGGAAATCTCTGAGAATTATTAAAATCTTTTCAAAACTCACACAAGTATCCTGAAATAAAATAGACAAAATTGTCATTTTGGGGTGTTATTTAAGGAAAACTCCAATCATACGTGCGATAAATAAAAACGGCATTGTGTAATACCCGTAATTGTGGAATCTGGTGAAGACGTTTATCGCATCTCAAACTATTCTCGTAGATTGAAACATTTGGTAATTCTTGCTATTGAGCGGGATCTATGTAGGAAACAGTATTCTTATGATATACTGTATGACTTCGCCACACGCAAGGCTCGTAAAGTAGTTCTTTGTGTAGTAAAGAATGAATAAAATGCAAAGACGAATATATTTTGTAATGCAAACTCTTAGTTTTCAATTGTTATTCGTATTCCTACCCAAACGGGCCCGCGAAATCATTTTCACATAGGGCCCCACAATGCTATTTAGTGATGTGTAAATACAGAGTAGATTATTTCTTTTTTTTCGCCGCTGAAGTTTCGCAGAATAACTTCAGACCGACTTGCAGAAATAAAAGTATGATATTTCCATGACTTCTTGGTCAAAATGGTTAAGTCCGACCCTGCTATTTAGTGGAGGGCGAATACCACTTGTTCTGCTCCAAACCTCTTTTTGTTTTGCCATCTTAAGTAACGAGGGGTAACTCTAGTCCTACGTACATAAATAAAAGAGTGATCTTTCCTATACTTCTGTAGGTCAAGAATAGTTGAGTCATG